>MU749646.1:33801-90793 GCA_026770625.1 Nicotiana glauca | reverse complement strand
CCCCCCCCCAAACCCCTCATTTTCAGAGACGGTCTCTCTCTCTACACTGACTCTTGCTCTCCCTTCTCTCTAGAACCTTCTGGTTATCTCCTTCATCTCCGATGAACCCACCGTCTCTCCGGCCACCTCCAGCCTCACTTCTCTCGACCACCAGCCACCGTGAAACCTTGTCTTGTTGATCCCCTCCGTTTTAGAGACTCCAGAAGCCTCCACCATACAATATGGTCATCGGAAGCTCTACCTGGTTTGTTTCCGACCTTTCTCCAATGGTTTATGGTTCGGTGGTGCTGCGAGCATCATTATTAACGAGTTTCACAGCCAGGTTCCTTACCTCTCACTGGTTTATTACGAAACCCTAATTTTCTTTAAAAAACCTTGTCTTTTTAAACGATTTTTAACTTATTATTTTGTGTTTTACACTACTCTCTACTAGATCTTTTCAATTGTTCAAGTTTCCAACGTTTTGTTCTTCTTTTAAAACTAGGGTTTTCTGAACCCTTTCAAAATCACTATACTTTCTGATTTTTTGAGTATTATGTATTTATGTTTGTGTTATGTGCTTGTTGGTGTGGTCTTCTGATTACTCTCCGAGTTCCATGCTTCAATTTTGCTACTAGGGTTCCAGCCTTCTATTGATTCTGTGATTTCTTGCTTAGGGTTCTCTGATTTTCATGCCTATTGTGTTTGTTCATCGTTTACCAAATATCCTGCTGATTTTGTGCATCTCTTCGAATCCTTGAATTTGTATATGTTTTCCTTAGAAGTTTTACACTGATTTTTGAATCACTTCCTTATTCGTGAAATGCTCTCCTTACTTAGTACTGATTCCCCGTGATTTTCAATTTCATCGTGATTCTTTGAACTAATTTGTGCGCACAATATGCTGTCCTTATATTTTCCTTACTTCAAATATTCTATATACTTTTACTACTCCTATTATGGAAATGCCTGTCTTGCAAATAATAATTTTCCTTATTTGGTACAATTTATACCCGTTTGAACTAGGACTCCTTAATTGAAGGGAGTCCGAGGGTTTAATTGATTCTAATTAATATTATTTCCATAACTATTATCAGTCTATACGTGTTACCTTATTTTCCACTTGTTTTCAAAACTATAAGTTGTCCACCCTCTCTTTGACACAGACGAACAAAAAGAAAATCCATCGTTCTGAACTCTCTCGTACACACAGAGCATATTGATATCATTCTGAGTTCTCTCTTACTCTCATACATATTCTCTTTGTTTCTCGAACTAGTTACTGATCACTCAGTCAGCTGAAAGCCAAGACTGAGTAATTAATGTTGCTTTTTTGTTCTGCATACTATTACCCTGTTGCTCTACCTCTCTGCACCTTGTTACCCTATTCTCACTCTTGACTGGTATGTTTCTAGTTTAAGTTTACAGTATCCCAAAACAACATGTTTCAATTCATGTTAAGATTCTTGTTATTCCTTTTGTGCTTTTACTTATGGTTCTATTTTTTACCATGTAACTAGCATGTCTCTGTGATTTCCCTTTCCCTTTAGTTTAATAGGTCTATTGTATTCCCTTGTGTGATCCACTATGACTTTGTTTGATTCCTATGGAGCTAGCATACTTGTTTTGTCTATGTGCTTATCTTTCCTCTTATCTAAGCATGACCAATGTTTTCTTATATGTTTTCATCCTCTGCCTAACATCTACCCCTATAAACTTGTACCCCTCCACCTAAGTGTTATATGATCTAATATGTGACTCTGTCTGACACTTAATGCTGTTGGACTTTGGCATGAACACTATGTGATAACTATGTTGTAACTCTAGTCTAAGCGCTAATTGTGTATAAGTTTACTGCTGCCATGTGATTTATCTATCCCCCAGTCCCTATCCCTACTTGTGTTTGATTCCTGAACTCTGCATGTCTTCTGAGTTGTGACTGTCCTGTTTCTTTCCTTTCTTTTTTTTCAAAACTAGTTTTATTTATAAAACAAACTCCCAGTTGTTCTCCGGAACTATTTTCTTCAAAAACTGGCATTTCAAACCCAACTCTTTTAAATTCTATCACACTTTCACTACTCCTAGAGTTTAGGTTCTACCCCCTTCGTGTAAGCATTGCCTTGGGCACCTTTGAGTACCCATTGAACTTTGATGCACAAGGCTGGTAATTCTACACTGCATTTATTCAACATTTTGGTAATGTTTAGGTGCTGGTATTGGCCAAGGACCCCCATTGGGCCCTTAGGGAGCTTTGCCGCACCCAAACCATGGTCAAGGCTATGAAACTCGAAATAAGTGAGGTTGGAAGATCGGGCCTGGTTGAAGGCTCCCTATAGAGTATCTTCATGTTTGATTTTTATCTTTCATTATGTCATTCAGCTATCATGGTTTTGTAATAAATTTGTAAATAACTGATTGGGTTTATAGTGAAACTGGGAGGGATTATGCATGCTTAGTTTAATCAATGGGTAGAAAACATGTCTATAGGGATTTATTTACCAATTTGTGCAATAGAAGTCATGCGTAGGACATGCATCTTACACCTAGATATCCTGTTTTAGGCTCTTTACTTTAGATTGTTATACTCACATTGTAATCAGCTAGTAATCAACAAACACCTGTTATTAAACTATTACTGTATTTAAATACCATGCTTTAGGAGCTTTATGTGCATTAGATATCATGTTATTCAGGGTTGCAATCGTTGAACGCCTCACCAGCTGTTTAATCTAACAACACAAGTTTGGTTGACTACGTCTTCTCTTTAAAACTGGAATTAATATGCATGTTCACCTTTTTCAAGACAAGTAGGCAGTACGCACGATGCCTAGGCAAGCTTTAGGCCCAATAATAAAACTAATTGATCTTGTTTTACTAGTTTCATACTACTCAGCATTTTAACTTTCCTAACTCTTTTTATCCGTCTCTCTGAAGTCTACTCTTTTACTGAAAAATCTCTTTACCTGGAAACCTGTTCGTATTTATTGACTCATTAATTTTCTGATCCTTGTTCTATTAAGCTTTCAAATTACTGGCCCAGGATCACGTTATTTTTTGTTCAACTGAACTATTGTATTTTCAAATCTCTACTTTTTCCAAATGATGTTCTAACAGTTCCCTCACCTTTACTTACTCAACTGTTTTCTTAGTTGTATTTCTGCAAGTCAAACACTCTTCGGATCTCTTAGTTGTGATTAAACCTTCTGCTAAAACTGATCTTTAAACTCGCATTCTTTTTTAAGACCTTAAATGTGTTTGAGACGTGCTAATTATATGTTTACTTGTGAGGGATCTGTGAGCCTCTTATTTGCCTTTGTATAGTTCCTTTATGTGTAGTCGTACTTGTTATGTATGTCGCCTAGCATTTTGTCCTTTAAACCTAAGGGTTCAGCCTAGACCTTACCTTGTAGGAATAGTGGTCCTAAATACCCTCTAGGACTTATAGGACGGGACGGGTAATAGCACGCAATAAGCATTCGTGACCAATCCACACGTTTAAATAACCTTTACAGGGTGGGAAGGGTATACATGGAGATGATGATCACGCGATAACACTATGCGTACGATTGGTTACCGGTGTTGTGTGGATGATCCATGTGCTTTATAAACCTAGGACCCCTTTCCTTATGTTACTTTGTTTAATATCAATAAATTCCGTCCTTTCAAACTACCCAAAACTCCCCTTTAATTTTTCACTGCATTATTCCTTTTCCTTCTAACTTTTTCTTCTTTGTTTATTCAATGTCTTGACTAATTCTTGCACTTAGACTCTCCCTCAGACAAATTATAGATTCCAACATGCTTGTTTGCAACCCTTATGTGTAAATTTATTTTTATATGTGTTTACATTGAATTCACAACATAGAATGGTCGGGAACCACACTAGTGGATCTTGAGGGGTGCCTAACACCTTCCCCTTGAGATAATTTCTAGCCCTTACCCGAACTCTGGTTTTCAAATTCAAAACCCTTAGTGTATTAATGCACTTAATCATTAGGTGGCGACTCTTCAAATCCAAAACCCAATTCTTTAACGGGAATAGAGTTTTCTTCCCAAATGTCGTAAATTCAATTTCGCGAGAAAAAAGGAGCGTCGACAGTCACCCCACTTGAAATAAAGTTCACATAATCTGCATACCACAGGGCTTCACTTTAGGTGATTGCTAATAATTGCTCATCAGGAAATGTTTCTTCGATTGACTCTCCCTCAACTACATGGCTCCGATTTTCTAATTTGGACAAGTGATCAACCACTTGATCTCTGTCCCTTTTCGATCTCAGATCTCTAAGTCAAATTCTTAAAAGAGGAGGACCCAACGAATCAGCCTCGACTTGGCATCTTTCTTTTCAAACAAGTATCTGATTGCTGAATGATCTGTGTAGACGATGACTTTGGTCCCCACTAGATAGGATCTGAACTTGTCAAACGCCCAAACTACGGCAAGCATCTCTTTTTCAGTAACTGTGTAGTTCATCTGGGCTGGATTCGGAGTTTTTCTCGCATAGTAAATGGAGTGAAAGATTTTGTTTCTCCTTTGCCCCAAAACAGCTCCAATAGCTATGTCACTCGCATCGCACTCAACTCAAATAGCTGCTCCCAATCCGGAGCAATGATAATTGGTACAGTCACTAACCTTCCCTTCAACTCCTCAAATGCTCTCAGACAGGCATCATCAAACTTGAAGGGGACATCTTTCTCAAGAAGCCTGCACAAAGGAGAAGAGATTTTCGAATTTTTTTTAATGAAACGACGATAAAAACCTGCATGGCCCAAGAAACTGCAAATGCCTTTGACGGACGTCGGTGGGGCAATTTTTCAATCGCTTCCATATTTGCTTTGTCCACCTGCAAACCATTTTTGGACACCTTGTTCTCCAAAACTATACCTTCACGTACCATGAAATGGCATTTTTTCCAGTTTAGTACCAAATTCGTCTCTTCATACCTAGCAAGCACTTTATCAAGATTCATCAAGCAGTTATCAAAAGAACATCCAAACACAAAAAAATCATCCATGAACACTTCCACAAATCTTTCAACCATGTCAGTAAAAATAGCCATCATGCACCTTTGAAAAGTCACAGGTGTATTACACAGACCAAAGGGCATTCTCTTGAACGCATACGTGCCATACGAACATGTAAAGGTGGTTTTCTCTTGGTCCTCTGGGGCTATAGCAATTTGATTATACCCCGAGTAAACATATAAGAAATAGTAGTATTCCTGGCCAGCTAATCTATCAAGTATTTGGTCAACAAAGGGGAGGGGGAAGTGGTCCTTTCGGGTGGCATTGTTCAATTTTTATTATCTATGCAAATTATCCACCCAGTGACAGTTCTTGTGGGAATCAACTCATTATTTTCATTAACCACTACATTCGTCCCCCCTTTCATAGGTACACATTGAACGGGGCTTACACATTTACTATACGAGATTGGAAATACAATACCTGCATCAAGCCTATTTAATTACTTCTTTTTTGACCACCTCTTTCATGATTGGATTTAGTCGGCGTTATTGCTCTATACTTGGCTTGTGTCCGTCCTCTATGAGGATTTTATGCATGCAAAAAGCTAGACTAATATCTTTAATGTAGGACATTGTCCACCCAATTGCTCGCTTGTGCTCACGTAGAACTCTCAATAGCTTCTCTTCCTGCAATTTAGATAAGTCAGAAGAAACAATAACAGGTAAAGTGTCAGAATTACCCAAATAAGCATATTGAAGGTGGGGAGGCAAGGGTTTAAGCTCCAATTTTAGAGCTTCCTCAATTGACGGCTTTGGAGGAGGCCCACTTGGCCTATTCAAGGGCTCAAAGGGGTGTATCCCCTATATGTAAGCGCATGATGCATCTAGGATATGTATCATCTCCTCAACCTCCTCATCAATCTCCAAGCTATCGAACAACATAAGTGCTTTCTCTAGAGAATCGTCTAGATATACACTCATGTCAAGAAGTTGCTCGTCCTCTTCCACAATAGATATCATCGAGAGCTCCTCATAGTGGCTGAGAAGTTGGATTGCTTTGTAGACATTAAATAATATTTCCTCGCCATCCACCCTCAAAATCATTTTTTCCTCTCTCACTTTAATAATTACATCACCAGTAGCTAAGAGAGATCATCCCAATATGATTGGAACCAGTTCATCAGCCTCATAATCGAGGATAATGAAGTCTGCAGGGAAGATAAATTTCCCAATTTGCAGCAACACATCTTCAATCACTCCCTCAGGGTGTGCTATCGACATATCAGCCAACTGCAACATCACAGTAGTTGGACTTGGAGCTCCCAGACCCAATTGCTTGAAAAAGGATAAGGGCATCAGATTTATGCTCGCCCTTAAATCGCAAAGAGCATGACCCACATCAATATTACCAATTTCCACAGGGATGGTGATTCTTAAGCTTTTGAGGGAGCTTGTTTTGGACCCTTGAAGTGCACTCCTCAGTAAGTGCAACTGTCTCAAACTCAGTCAATATTCTCTTGTGAGCCACTATATCTTTTATGTACTTAGCATACTTTGGAATTTCACGAAGTACATCCACCAGCGAAATATTCAATTGAACCTGTCTCAACATAGAGAGAAATTTGTTGAACATACGATCATCATTCTTTTTCTGCAATCTCTGGGGGGAAGGTGGTGATGGCCTTGTAGCCTCCACTGGCTCTAAAATTGCATCATTTTTCTTTGATTCGTGTGTTGCCTTAGGAATCAACTCCCGTAGGTATAGGCTTTTCTTTTCTCTTCTTTGGCACTTCCTCTAGTTCCCTCCCGTTTCTGAGTGTAACTGTATTAAGTTGAGGGTTCTTCTCTGTATCACTAGGGAGAGCGCCTGCAGGTCTAGTATTTTGGTTTGTTGCTAACTGCCCCATTTTCCTCTCAAGATTTTTGAAATCGGTTCTGAGCTGTTGATTGTCAAGCAACAACTTATTCAACAAGTCATTCGTACTCTCTTCCATTTGTTGGGGTGGCTTATAAGGTTGATTGACATTTCCTTGGGGTCTATAATGATTCTGATTCAGCTAATTTCTACCTCATGAGAAGCTGGGATGATTCTTCCAATTTGGATTGTAAGTGTTCCTATATTGTGCATGCTGATTGATTGGACCTCTACTCTGTTGTCCCACATAATATATGGATTCAGGATTTGTGGGGCACATGTCACTCATATGATTGTCGCCACATAGTTTGCAGCAAATAGACATTTGTCGTATATTTTGCGGTTGTGTTTGCTGCATTGTCATTCTATTTATTTGATTTGCCAATTTTGCTATATCGGCTCTCATGGCTGAGAAGTCATCAAGCTCAATCAACCTGGCTGCTTTCTATTTAATTGCCCTTCGTGAATCCCCATCTCCTTGCCAATTATGATCATTAGCAGTGAAGTTATTTATCAAGAGTTGAATTTCATTGTACGGTCTAGCCGTGCAACTACCCCCACAAGCTGAATCAAGATTCATCTTTGATGCATCATCTAGCATATCAACAAAAGTGTGACCCAATACCTCATCAGTTTGACAATGATGTGGGCAGTCTCTGAGTAGCTTCTTGTATCTTTCCCACACTTGACGAAGTGTCTCGCCATCCTGTTGTTCGAACCCAAGAATATTACTCCTCAATGACTCTGTCTTCTTAGTGGGGAAAAACTTGATTAAGAATTTCCTTGCTAGATCATCCCAAGGGCGGATTGAGTTCGCGAGCTCCTTTTGCAACCATTCCTTAGCTTCCCCAAGCAGTGAAAAGGGGAAAAGTGTCAGCCTGACATAGTCCTTGGAAACGTTTGGATAATTGTAAGTGTCCGTAATTTCCAAGAAATTCTGAATGTGCCTCTGCGGGTCTTCATGAGATAGACCCACATATTGCCCTGTGGACTGAATCAGCTGCACCATGTATTGTTTGAGTTCAAAGTGCTTTGTGATATCAGGCTTCATAATAGCCTGAGTCATATTAGCAAGACTGGGCCTTGCGGCTTCAATCACCGCACGCTCTTCATTACCTTCCATCTCTATTAGCTGTGGTTGAACTACGATGTCCAACACTCCTTCTATTCTAGTTCTAGCTTTGACTTCCCTCCTCACTCTGTGAAGTGTTCGTTCAATTTCAGAATCAAGAGGAAGGAGATTGTTTGCGCTTCTACTCCTTCGCATTCAAGAGAAGAGCATGTGTTTGTAAACTAAAAATTAAAACTTGAATAAATAACTAATAATAGCTCAATTCAGTCAAGTAGCTAATTTCTAAGTCCCCGACAGCTGCGCCAAAAACTTGTTGCGACCAAAAACACTCACGCAAGTGTACGCTATCGTCAAGTAATAAAATAGTGAGTAGAGTATCGTTCCGACAAGGACTAGTGATTAACTATTGACTGATTCAAACTCAATTAGCTTATCGATTCAAGAGATTTTTCACAAAATATAAAAGTCACTAATTTACTACCTAAAACTTTCCATCAATGAATTAACTAGAAATCAACCAAACAAATAGCAATTTCAAATAACAATCAGTAGAAGAGAATATTCTAGGGTCACGGGTTAGCTAACAATTATATTGCATTCTTTGCTTAAAATGACTAATTGATTTATCTTGATTGTTTCTTGACAGGGTTGATATTGCTCATAAGAATCTGTCGAATTCTTACTCGCCTATTCAAGCTAACTTAATGCTTATATGTCTATGGAATTAAGGTTAACAAAAATGCATTTATACTTCCTGTGTTTCAACCAAGCAAGACAATTAGGTATATGTCTATCCTAATTGTGAATCTGTTCCCCAATGCCCGAGTTCAAGAACTTGCTCTATTTAGTTCTATATGCAATATAGAATTCTCACTTTCGAGTTCAACTCTAGATTCGTAGATAGTATTTTACTGTTAGCTACTCAGCAAAATAACTAAAAATAGAATTAAATAAACAATCCAATATGAAAAAATCAACTTCGTCAAATTAAACTTCAAGCATCAACATTCATGTTTCACCCATGGCCCTAGAACAATAGGGTTCTTAGCCACACATGCTCATGGTAACAATTTCAAGTAATTCCCAAGAACACATAAAAATCAATAAAAGAAGGAAAAAGTAAGAACTCAAGACGAATTCCGTGGTTTCCAAGCTTTGTCATGGATTTTTCTCCTTTTCCAATATGTTAGATGACCTAAAAGAGGTATTTCTGGCTTATATATTGCGTACAAAAGTCGTGGGCCAAAGTTCTCCTAATCCTAGTCCGAATGTGCTTCAGGGATTGATGCTGGGGTGGATGTTTCGCATCCACCTCGTCCTCCGCTTCTAAGCTTCACATGCTAAGGTGGATGCTTCGCATCCACCCTTTGTTCCTCCATCTCAGCTTTGTCCAGGTGCGGATGTTATGGGGATGCTATGGCTGACTTCACTGCTAAGGGGTGCACCAAGAATCTTCTTTCCAAGGTTGGATGCGACGCATCCAACCCCATTTCCTCTAGTTGGAACATTTTCTCTTCATATTTTTGCACTCCAAACACCCTAAATCATCACACACAACTCCATTAGTCATAAAACCAATAGCTAAACGATGTTGGGCATTTTTAACACTAAATAGCAACAAAAAGCGGTTAAAATATGCTAAAGTAACATCAAAACATATAGAAATATGTCCAACATCACATCTCATCTAATTTAATGGGTTCAAAATTTATTATTTGTACATATTTAATAATTTTTTGGGCAAAAATACAAATTATGAGCGAAAGTAATTAATGGATTCAGTTAAACACATAGCTTATACACTAGATACGCCTTGGTCGGCAGTTAGTCAGCTTCACATTCATGATAGTTTGTAAATTAATACGGATTACAAAATATATTTTCTTCTAACGTCATACATGGTAGATTAAATAAATGTTTTTAATACTACTCCATCACAAACGTAATAAAAGGAGATTTTGCATGTCAACGAAGAAAATATTACTACTGCTGAAAAGGAAAATTGCATGTGGACCTAGAAATAGATTCTAACGTACTCAACCACTACGACACAGACAAAGACCTTATAGTAAGACTTTATGTCTTTTCTTTAAAAAGAAAATTTCAAGTTGATTTGTTTTAAATTAAAGAAAATGGAATTGTTTGACTCAACCAAATTGCACTTCTAAGCAATTGACTCCTCTTCCTTTCTAAAGATTCGAAGATACTCCACTCCTTTAATTAAATTTTAAGTTGTCATCATTTCTATGATCTATGGTTATCCTATGGTAAATCAAACAAATAACTGAATAAGTACATAGGGGCAAAGATACACTTTGGTAAGGGTCCCAAAGTGGTCAACAGTGGCGAAACCAATAATTTCTTCAAGGGTGTTCAAACTTAAGGAAGTGAAAAAAATTCTCCGATAAAGAGTATTCAATATATGTTATATATCTCTAAAACTTAATATTTTACCTATATACGCAGTATAAATTTTCCGAGGAAGGGTGGTCAATTGACAATCCTTTGGGATATGTAGCTTCGCCCCTGGTGGTCAATTGACCATCCTTTCTTGAAAAATTACACTGCATATATAGATAAAATATTAGTTTTTAGAGATACATAATATATATAGAACATTCTTTATCGGAATTTCTTTACTTCTTTCAAATTTAAACATCTTTGAGGAAATTTATTTCTCTTTTTTTAATTGTATGGTAAATCAAACAAAATAAGTGCATAGTAATGGTTTCGTTTTTCATTCTTTGACATTTTCTTATAATGTTAATCTTTTTCTTTTCTTCACTCTGTAAGCAAATCTCGTAAAGTGTTTATAGATATTCAAAATTTGTATCTCTAGTTCTTACGTCTATTTTCCAAAACCAGTAATGCTATCATAATTTATTTTAAAAAGATTACTGTTTAACCAAAAATTAGAATTAGTCAAAGTTAAAATTTAGAAGAATATGGGTTACTGATAATCAGAAAAGTATATAAAGAAAGAAATTTGTGAATAATATGATCAGAAAGCAAGTAAATCAAAGTATATTCCAATAGTATTTCGTGTCCTTACAATTGTTTGTTCCTTTCCCTTTTATAGCTATTTTGGGGATATGAGCCTTACCTTTGTCATAATAAGGCTATTATGGGCAATTAATGACTTTTAATGCTACGTTACACAATCATATACATTAAATACATATTCACTAACGTTTCTAGTATTTAATACTCATTAAATACTGTATCGGGACTCTTATTTGCTGTTAGATTTATTCATTTGATTCTTCACGATCTTTGAGCTTTAAATGTCTTGAATAGGTACGAGCGTTGAATTGCTTATACGACTGCTCGTGCCTCTTCTATTTACCTTGCTCGTATCTGTTGTTGCTCGTGCCTCTTAACTAACCTTAATTCTTTGACTGTTTGACCAGCCTACGTGTCATGACACGTCATCTCCAATATGCAAACTAAATTTTTTCCAATACAGATAGCCCCTTCTTTCCATTTATTCGTCAGTTGAATATTTGGGAAGTGGATTTCATTAAAGGAGAATTTTGTCACCATTAATGCTATGACAAGATTGACGCTTCAATGGTCACTTCTATTTAATGCTCTTCACACGTGTCTAACTCCTTATCAATTCTGCAGTTTGCATCCCTTTTCAAGACTTTTTTTATAGCTCCACTATTCACGAAGTACCAGTTACCATTATTATGACCCTTCCATTACTGCATTTTCGCTTTTGACGGTTGACCATCAGTATAAATATAATTTTACCTTTTACTTTTTACCACATAAAACATTTTCGAACATTTGAACTGTGCAAATCTCTCTTCATTTCTTCTTCTTCCTCATCATGTCTTCTTCGAACCCTAATCCTAGGAGAGTTCCTATTTTAGACAACTTTCCCAATGCCCCTGTTAGACATAGAAGGGGTGGTAGACTTTGTAGCTTAGGATCCTCTCGTGGTAGTGATTCTGCCATGCCTTCTCCTAACCCCGGTCCTTCTTCTAGAACTCGAGGTTCTTTTACCCAAAAATCATCTTGTAAGGGCAAGGAACCCTCTGAACCATTACAGGAGCCTTTGGTAGAAGAGATAGTCCCTAACGATTTATCTTTTCATCATGATAGACAATCACTTCAAAGCCAAGTTTCTGGTCTGGATCATACCGACGCTTACCCCACTTTGATTACAGAGGTTTTAGCTCCCATAGTTCGCAAAGATTGCCACTGGAGTGACGATTTTCCCATTGTAATCCCCAATCCAAATCAAAGAATTACTTCCTATATGACTGGACTCTCGTTTGTTTACACATACCCTTTTACTCTTGGGTTTAAACCAGCTATTGATCCAGTGATCCTCGATTTCTGTCATTTCTTCAAAGTCTGTTTAGCACAGATTGGCCCGCTGGTATGGAGGACTGTTGCTTGTTTAAGACATCTAGCCAATTTGGCGGATGTTAATTTTACCTTCCCTCACCTAATTCATCTCTACACCCCTAGACTTTTTTGCAATGGCATTTTTACCTTAGTGGCTAGGAGTAAGATGGTTTTGGTGAGCCCAAAAGATGATAAGTATCGTGGCTGGTATGCCCCGTTTGTTTCTGCCCCCCACAGTTGGTTTAGTGGGTGAAGAAAACGTTCCCTTTCCTGATAAGTGGAACTTTGCACGTGAGTCTCTCACCCTTTCTCATACCTTTTTCTTTCGAGTTTATCAATTTCTTTAACTTTGTTTTTTTAGCAACCATGGGAGTTATGGAGAACGTTCCTAATTTTCTTGGTTGGGTAGATAAATTGTTGAAGATCGCGCATATGGAGGCTAGGTCTTGGAAATATAATTCCAATCATTTACGGTTGGAAAGTAAAGACTCACGGTAAGAGTTTTTGTCTTTCTCGTATGTAAAATTTTTTTCCCTTTATTGCTTTAACTTTCATCCTTCTCTTTGTCAGGATTTGCTATTCGAGGTGTTACTACTGAAGGAGTTGCGGCCTCTCGTTCCTCTTCAGGAACTCAAATTTCCTTATAAAGGGCTCTGTATATACTCTTGAAAAGAAAAACGATTGAAGAGGATGAATCCGAGGAAGAAGATGAAGGTGGTTCCTTGATGACAAGGCCAATAATTAGGAGACGTATCATCTCTGACGAAGCCAAAGTTTCTCCTCATCTTTCACCTACCGGGCCTGTTCATCTCGTCTCTAATGATGACGTTGCTACCCCTCGTGACACTCGTGACTCTATTAACCAGCTTTTCGTTAGTGGTTTTGAGAGTGGTGAGTTAGGGCCTATTTTGGATGAACTTCCCCTGTCTTCCTCTTCAACTCCCATATCTTCAATTCCTTCTTTTCCTTCTCCTGCCGTGCCTTTGATACCTTCCTTACCTGCTCCATCTGCTTTTGTACCTCCCTCTGCTATTTTTACTTCTTATACCGCTCCTCCTTTGGCAATTCCTCCTTCTATTGTCCATCATACAGAATTGGGTTCTACGAGTAGAAGTGTTTCTATGAGGAGCGTGACTATTGAAGTTCCTGCTAACAACGGTCTTTTGAGGAAATCTGGTGAGGAAGATGTTTGGCTTGAGCCTTTAATTGGCCCAATTGAGAAAGAAAAAATGAATAGCTATAGCTATCTAACTTTGATGAATGACATAGTTCATGCTACCTTGAAGGTATTTTCCTTCTTTCTTTACTTTGCAAATTTTTTCTCTAAAATTCTTATTTTCCTCCCTTATCATTTTCAGGCCAATCTCATTGGTACAGAGCTGATGAGCAGAGTTTCTCTATTAGAGAAGGTGGCACGTGACTCTGAAAAGGTTGTTCTTCATTCAGAGAGGGTAGTTCGTGACTCTCAATTGGAAGCAACTAATTAGAAGGAACAATTTGATAGTGCACAAATTACTATAGAAGATTTGCAAGAGAACAAGAATAACCTGGAACATCAGATAAGAGCATTATCCTTAGAGCTTGCGATTGCCAAGGCTTCTTCAAGTCAGGTAGAGAAAGAAAGAGAGCATCTCGAGTCTTCTTTCTCAGAGAAATTATCTAAGGCAAGTGAAGAGAATAGAGAGTTGAAAGCTCTTTTAAGTCAAAAAGAAGTTTATGCTGCAGATCTGATGCAGAGTTTAACTCAGACACAAGAAGATCTGCGAACTTCTGATGGCAAGGTGCATGCCTTAGAAAAATCGCATGTCTCTCTCCAAACCTCTTACAACTTAGCCTTGGCTGAAATGAAGAACTCAAGAATGAAATTGTTACTTGGGAAAAGATTATGAGCTTCTTGAAGATAAGGTTGTCGTTGATGTAAGCTGGGCTTTTCTGAACTCTCGGCGTGATGCTTTAGTCGAAGCTAGACAAGAAAACTTCAATCTGGAGGCAGAGTTAGCTAAAGTTATGGAGACCATTGAAAAAGCTCAACAACCACTGGACTTCCCTTCACCCGCGATTGAAATTCCTGAAGCTGAAGCTCCCGGAGTTGAAGCTCCCGAAGTTGATACTGCCGTGAGTGAAGCTCCCGTGATTGAAACTTCCTTGGCTAAAACTCTCGCAGTTGAAGTCCCCATGAATGCTGAAATTGCCTCGGGTACCGCACTTTCTTCAAGCCCAACCGTGCCTCTTGTTGCAAGCTAGGCTGAGACTTCATCTGTTATGCACCAATTGCTGCGATTGAAGATCAACCTGCTTCTGTTGACGATGTTGTTCCAGTTGAGCCTGCGGATGATCCTACCTCAGTTCTTTCTCCATAGTGAAAAGATTTATATTTGCTTTAAATTCCCTTTTTACAGGTACCTGTTTGGAAAATTGTGTTTAAAGTTCTTGGATTCTTTTGAAAGTTTTTTTTATTATCAAACCCTTGGTTATCATTTTGAGGGGTTGATTTTAGAAGTACAAGTCCCCAAGTCTTGTCATGGGGAATTTTGTATAAACAGTTTGATGACTAAGTTTATACTTAGTCTTTAGTTTTAAATATTAAGAAGTTTTTATTATCATTAAACTTTCGTCTGTTTTATTCTTGCCTTTTATTTTCAAGGGCTTAAAGAATAGTCTGCATTTTTGTTCTTTGAAAATGCTTCTGTTAATCTCACGACTAAATAACATGAGTTTCATAAAAGAGGGCCCTTTTGTATTTTGACACTTAATGAAGAAGACGTCTCAACTTCATAATGGTGTTATCATACGATAAAAGAAATAGGAACACACATGTTTCTTTGAAATAACTTTGACAAGTTTTTATTTCTGAACCTTGACAAGTTTTGAATAATACTTTACATGTATTTGAATTACATCTATAATTTTCTGGTAACTATTTTTCTTGTAACAGATTTTTACAAAAGAAGAACAATAGATACAGGGTTTTTCCTTATAACTCGTTTTAGTACATAGTCTTTACCCTAACCGTTTTGAGGTATATTGGATCCCCATAGCTCCAAAACATTAGGAAGGGTTTGAGAGGTGACTGCATTATTCTCATGGGAAAGAATACTATGATGGATGCCATGACTTCGTAACTTTCAATCCGCACTTGACTCTTCTAGGCTTGATTTTTCCTCAATCTTCTTTGCCTTTTTTATACACGTGAATATATATATATTATGTAGTCCCCCAAGTATTTGAGTGTTGCAGTATGAAGCCTTGAGCACTTGATAGTCTCTTTCACTTGGTCCTTTTCCTAAAAAGGAAATACATACGGGACTCGGAGGTGCGATTATAGATAAAGACTGCTTAACCCGTTTATATTTCTATCAGAATAATTGTGACCCTGGGCCAGGAATTTTAGTTTATTCCATTTTGCCTTACAGGTCGTGACTCATCATTTAGTACGGGTTAGCATTTTGCCTATCATCTAAAATCGTTAGTAAAATTTTAACAATTCAAAAAATAAAATTTAACATGGTGATACCTGACCATGTGTTTTTCCTTAGAAGTAGCATCTCTTCAAATGAACAACATTCCAATGTGAAGGAAGCACCTTCCCGTCCATTGTTTCCAATTCATATGCTCCTTTTCCTACAATATCACGAACTCTGTAGGGTCCTTCCTAGGTTGGACTTAGTTTACCCGCGTTGGCTGCCTTTGTAGATTGAAAAACCTTTTTAAGCACGAAGTCCTCAATTTTGAAGAATCTCGAGTGAGCTTTCCTCTTGTAATATCGTTCGATCACTTGTTTTTGTGCTGCCATTCTTATTAACACAGCTTTCTCTCCTGCCTTCCAGTAGATCCAAATTGACCCGCATCTCTTCATCATTAGACTCTTGTGTTGCTTGTGAGAATCTTATGCTTGGTTCTCCTATTTCAACCGGGATCAATGCCTCAACTCCGTAAACCAAAGAGATGGGTGTTTCTCCTGTGTTCGTTTTTGTTGTTGTGCGATATGCCCATAAAACTCTGGGTAACACTTCAGGCCAATTACCCTTTGACTCCTCTAATCGTTTCTTTAAATTGTTGATTATGACTTTGTTTGTTGATTCTGCTTGCCCATTTCCCACTGGATGATATGGTGTAGATGTAATCCTTTTAATTTGCCAACTCTCAAAAAACTCCGTGACTTGAACTTCGATAAATTGAGGGCCATTGTCACATACGATTTCCTTTGGTACACCAAATCGGCAGATGATATTTAGCCAAATGAAATCCTTAACTTCCTTTTCTCGCACCTGTTTAAATGCTCCTTCTTCCACCCATTTAGTGAAATAATCAGTAAGTACAAGCAGAAACTTTACCTGTCCTTTCGCTTGAGGTAATGGTCCTACTATATCCATTCCCCATTTCATAAATGGCCACGATGCTATGACTGGATGTAATAATTCTGCTGGTCTGTGCATATTGTTACCGTACCTCTGGCATTTATCACATTTAGCCACGAAACTCTCCGCTTCTTCTTCCATTTTGGGCCAATAGTACCCTACTCTAATCAAGTTTCTCACCAGTGATCTTCCTCCTACGTGATTCCCACAATGCCCCTCATGTATTTCTCTCATTACATACTCCATTTGCGAAGGTCCAGGGCATCTTGCTAAGGTCCACCGAACATTTTTCGATATAAATTACCTTGCTTTAAACAGTATTGAGCAGTCTTCTTTCGCAGCGCATAAGCTTTCTTCTTATCATCAGGGACGGTACCATGCTGTAAAAAAGCAACAATTTCATTCCTCCAATCCCAAGTTAAATTATTAAAATTTACCTCGTTCTCATCAGGTTCGAGAACTGAGTGAAATAAATGTATAGCTGAGGCGTTTGCATCATTTGCTACATCAGTTGCGGATGCGAGATTAGCTAAGGCATCTGCTTCAACATTTTCATCCCTTGGTATTTGTATGACCTTCCAAGTTTGGAACTGCTTTATCAGTTCCCCTACCTTTTCCAAGTACTGTTGCATCCTTGATTCCCTGGCCGTGTAAGTCCCCAGCATTTGATTAACCATGAGCAGTGAATCACTTTTGATCACTATTTGATTTATACCAAGTTTTCGTGCCAATTCTAGACCTGCAATCACAACTTCATACTCCGCTTCATTGTTAGTTATGGAGTGACATTTAATAGCTTGCCTAATAGTTTCACCCGTAGGTGGTACTAAGACAATTCCTAAACCTGCACCTTTTATGTTAGATGAGACATCAGTGAATAAAGTCCACGTTCCTGGATTAGCCCCATTTAGTATCTGTACTTCTTTTTCTGCTTTTAATTGCATCCCTTGGCTAAAGTCAGCCACGAAATTAGCTAATACTTGGGATTTTATTGTTGTTCTAGGTAGGTACATGATTTCATATTCACTTAGCTCTATGGACCATTTAGCCAATCTGCCCGATAATTCATGCTTATGCAATATATTGCGTAAGGGGTATGCAGTCACTACAACAATGGGATGACATTTAAAATATGGTCTTAACTTTCTAGATGCCATGATTAAAGCAAGTGTCAGTTTTTCCAATTGTGGATACCGTGTCTCTGCATCTAACAAAGATTTACTAACATAATAGATAGAGGATTGTTTACCTTGTTCTTCTTTAACCAAAATAGCGCTTACCGCAACTTCTGAAACAACAAGGTAAATTAAAAGTTTCTCCCCAGCCTTTGGTTTTGCTAGCAAAGGTGGATTTGATAAGTATGTTTTCAAATTCCTAAGTGCTTGTTGACATTCCTCGTTCCACTTAAAATGATCCTGCTTCTTAAGGGCTGAGAAGAATTTAAAACATTTTTCCGATGATTTAGAAATGAATCTTCCCAAAGCTGCGATCCTTCCTGTCAATCTTTGAACTTCTTTCTTGTTTGAAAGTATATCAGGAATTTCTTCAATGGCCTTAATCTGTGCAGGATTCACTTCAATACCACGATTAGAAACAAGAAAACCTAAAAACTTACCTGATGCCACACCAAATGCATATTTTTCTGGGTTTAACTTCATATTATATTTTCGTAAAATTTTAAACGTGTCAGACAGATGCGATATATGATCTTCTGAATGCTGAGTCTTAACTAGCATATCATCTATATATACCTCCATGGTCTTACCTAAATGCTCTTGAAACATTTGGGTAACTAACCTCTGATACGTTGCACCTGCATTCTTAAGACCAAAGGGCATTACCTTATAACAGTAAGTCCCCCTGTCTGTTATGAAAGAAGTTTTTTCCTCATCTTCTAGATCCATTTTGATTTGATTATAGCCTCATCTAAGAAACTTAATAGCTCATGTCCTGCAGTAGCATCAATTAGTTGATCTATATGCGGTAAAGGAAAAGAATTTTTTGGACAGGCTTTATTAAGGTCTGTGTAATCTACATGGACTCGCCACTTACCGTTCTTCTTAGGAACCACAACAGTGTTAGCTAACCAGTTAGGATACTTTACCTCACGAATTGAACCAATTTTTAGCAATTTTTGGACTTCTTCTTGAATCACCTGATTCTTGAAAGTTCCTTGCTTTCTTTTCTTTTACTTGACTGGAGGGTATGATGGATATTCATTTAATTTATGAGTCATGACCTACGGTGGAATCCCTGTCATGTCAGAATGGGACCAAGCAAAGCAATTTGCATTAGCATTTAAAAATTCAATCAACCTACGCTTTAACTTCGGGCTAAGATTGGCTCCTATATACACTTTTCTCTCGGGCCAATGTATAAATAAAGCCACAGTCTCCAACTCTTCTATCATTTTTTTAATGTTCTCATTTTCCTCTGGTTCTTGAATGGTATCAGGTATTGAATCCACATCTTTTTGCCCTTGTTCAGTTGATGTTGACACCATGTTACCCCCACCTGAATTCTGTAATTGCTATTTGTCTTCTCCCTTAACAATTGAATTTGCAATGGAATTGATGCTTCTAGATGTTTGTTGATCGCCTCTGATTTGGCATATTCCCAGTGGTGATGGAAATTTAATAACTTGATGTAAGGTTGATGGAACAACATCCATGTCATGGATCCATGGCCTCCCAAGAATCATGTTGTAAGCCATTTCCATATGTACGACCTGAAATTTGGTATCTTTGACAACGCCTTCTGCAAATGTAGTAAGTATTGCTTCTCCTTTCGTTACAACACTAGAGTTGTCAAATCCCGACAAAGTATGCGCTTTTGGAACCAATTTATCTTCTGCTTGCATCTCGCGCAATACTCGTATCAAAATAATGTTTATAGAACTGCCTGGATCAATCAAAACTCATTTCACGTTAGTGTCATGTACAAGTAAAGATATTACCAGTGCGTCGTTATGTGTAAATAATACGCCATCTGCATCTGCATCATCAAAGGTAATACTTTCTTCCTCCAAGACTTGTCGTGCCTGCTTCCCATGGGTGATTGTTATCTTGGAGATTTTATTAGCTGCAGTCTATGAGATGCCATTGATATCTTCGCCCCCACTTATAACATTGACGGTTCTTTTGGGCGAGGGTGGTTTCAGAGGCTCCTGCCTGTTCTTCATGTATGCTTGTTTACCTTTTTCACTAAATAGCTCAGTGAGACACCCTTGTTTTAACAAATGATCAACTTCACCCTGCAGAAATCTGCAATCTGTTGTTTTATGCTCGTGGTCGTTGTGGAATTTACACCAATGATCAGGGTTTCGTCTGTTTTGATTTGATCTCATCTCCTTTGGCCATCGTACCTTATCTCTCATGCTTCTTAAAACAGCTACGAGTTTAGAGGTGTTTACGCTGAAATTGTAACCACCGAACCTTGCCTTTAGACTTCCATCATCATCTCGTGACCCGTGTGTGTTCCGATCGTTCCCAAATCTTGAAGTCAAGCCTGATTCCTTATTCCTCGACCTGTGATCGTACCTCTGACTGTCTTGTTTTGATCGTGAGTCTCTTCCCGCGGGTCCCATATATGGCTCGTACCTGTTTTTACCAGATCTTTTTTCATTTTCTACATGCCTTGAGCTTACTTTTTCTTCTGTTTTATGTCGTAAAATAATATCTTCTTCAATCCTCATCTTTGTACTGTATCTGTTGTAGACATCATTCCACGTTGTTGCTGGGAATTCTCGAAGGCTTTCCTTGAGTCGCCTCATAGCTTCTGAACTTTTCTCATACAAATTGCTGGTGAAGGCTATGGCTGCCCAATTGTCAGGTACTCGTGGCAACGTCATTCTTTCCCGTTGAAATCTGTCCACGAATTCTCTAAGCAACTCTGAATCTCCTTGCTTGATTTTGAAGATGTCTTCCATTCTCTTTTCAACTTTTTGAGCCCCCGAGTATGCTTTGATAAATAAATCTGCAAGCTCAGCAAAAGAATTTATAGAATTTTCAGGTAAAAAGGAATACCATGTTAGTGCCCCTTTAGTGAGTGTTTCACCGAATTTTTTTACCAAGACTAATTCAATCTCCTGCTTAGTCAAATCATTGCCCTTGACACCTGTTGTAATGCAGTAACGTGATCTCGTGGGTCTGTTGTCCCATCATACTTTGGAATATCAGGCATCTTGAACTTCTATGGAATTGGGAGAGAGGCGGCACTTGGCTTCCAGGGCTGTTGAGAATATTTATCTATATCTACCCCCTTGATCACGGGCGGTACTCCGGGTATTTGTTTTATGCGGTCATTTTTGCTCCTTAAGATGTTCCTGCAATATTAGTACTAGATTTTGTAAATCAGAATTAACTGGATTACATGGGTCTCCCTCCTGTGTTTCACTGGGGGTTCCACCGCTACCTGAATTAACCAGTCCAGAACGAGGATTCTTCAAAGTATTGTTATTTGGAGTAGGTGTGGGTGGAGCAACAAGTAATTGACTGACAAAAGCTTGTAAAGCTTTATTGACCTGAGTAGCGATAAGTTTTTGTAAAGCATTATCCATAGCTTCAACATTCTCAAATTGAACTTGTTCTTCTGTGTGAGATCCTTCAAGAGTTCCTTCACGATCGTCGTGGTGAACCTTGTGGAGAAAGAACTAATACATCATTGTTTCGCATATCTCCCTAAAGTTGTTGGTTCGATTGATTTTCTTGGTTTCCTTGGATGTTGTCATTGTTGTTCGACATAGTTGATACAACAAAGAAAATCAAGTTGAGATATAATTGATTATCAGATACCCGGTAACAGAACCAATTTGTTTAACCAAAAAATTAGATTTTTAGTCAAAGCTAGAATTTAGAAGAATACGGGTTATTGATAATCAGAAAAGTATATAAAGAAAGAAATTTGTGAATAATATGATCAGAAAGCAAGTAAATCAAAGTATATTCCAATAGTGTTTCGTGTCCTTACAATTGTTTGTTCCTTTCTCTTTTAGAGCTATTTTGGGGATATGAGCCTTACCTTTGTCATAATAAGGCTATTATGGGCAATTAATGACTTTAAATGCTACGTTACACAATCATATGCATTAAATACATATTCTCTAACGTTTTCAGTATTTAATACTCATTAAATACTGTATCTGGGCTCTTATTTTCTATCAGATTCATTCCTTTGATTCTTCACGATCTTTGAGCTTTAAATGTCTTGAATAGGTACGAGCGTTGAATTGCTTGTACGACTGCTCGTGCCTATTCTATTTACCTTGCTCGTATCTGTTATTGCTCGTACCTCTTAACTAACCTTAATTCTTTGACTGTTTGACCACCCTACGTGTCATGACACATCATCTCCAATATGCAAACTAAATTTTTCCCAATACAATTACCGAATTATCTCTTTTAAAATTATCATGTGTAGTAATGATCCCTTGCCTAAGTCCTTACTGACTTGAACTTCTTTTTACTCCACGAGTATATGAATACAATAGCATTATTATTATTATATATATACATATATATATGGGGGTATGGGGTGTGTGTGTTAAACATAAATTTTCTCTATATATATATGTGTTCATGCTACTAATATATTTTGAAAATTAGCGTTAAAAAAAAATTAAATATACGAATATACTATAAGAATAATAAATAAAATAATATTAAGTTATTTTATGTATAAATAAAATACATAGTTAAAAATATATTATATAGTAGTTTATAATATAGAAGATATTAAATAAATATAAAGATTTATATAATATCAAGGGCATAATAGACTTTTAAGTAAAAATATGACTTTTGTGATAAAGAGTAAAGGAAAATAATTTTTGTAACAAAAAAAAGAAAAGTGACTTTTGTGTAATGAATGAATTATTTTTAGTAACAAAAAAATGACTTTTGGATAACAAACACAAAAGTTCAATAACTAAAATTAACTCTATTTTTTAGTGGTGTGTACAAATCTCTAATACGGCTAAAGATTCCTAAAAAGTAGCATAATACTTTTAAAAAATCCATATAGTACATTTAGTATCTTTAATTAAACAATGACATTATAGTTTGTCATTTATTTTACAATTAACTTTTTGTCAACAGAATCTTATCGAGAATATAGATGACTTTACACTCTTCTTCTCATGGAACAAATAGAAAAGTATTGGGGAAAAAAGAAAAGAAAAAAAAAGGAGAGAAGTAGAAGGGAGTGTTTGAACAGAAAACGAAAGGGGTAAATTTCTTCTTAACCTCAGTGATTGAGGGAAAACAAAATGTGGGGAAAAAAGAGTTGGTGAAATAAATGATTTGAGAAAGAGAGATAATGATAGCAAATGCAATACGGCATGATTGGTGCGGCGGAAATTCCAATAAATATAAAGCTTTAATTTCTGTTCTATATTTAGATGCCAAAATATTTTTTCATTTTGTCTATTAAGGAATTACCAACTGGAAAATTTCATTTTTCGCGACAGACGTTTTTTATTTGTTTATTGCTTATATAAATTCTGCATTAGGTTAAGAGCCTGTTTGACCAAGCTTCTTGGAGGCTAGAAGTACTTTTTTCTCTCAAAAAAGTACTTTTCAAAAAATTTAAGTTGTTTGGCCAAGATGGAGAAGTACTTTTGGCCAGCAGCAGAAGCAGTTTTTCTGCTTTTGGGAAGAAGCAGAAAATTCTAGCTTCTTCCAAGAAGCAGAAGCAGAAGCAATACATTAATTTCTTCAAGACAAAACTATCCTCACCATAAATTTATATTGTCCAAATTATCCCTTATGTTAAGTTTTTTCTTTTCATTTTTGTTTTTAGTTTTTACCATTCTTTTAAAATTAAAGATATCATATACATGAATCATATTTTAACTTTCCAAATTCTTTATTGACTTTTCTTGTTTTTGATTTTTTATTTGTGTAATGTCTTGTAACTTTTTAATTTTTCTTCTTCTTTTTTCACACTAAAGCAAATATCTACATCTTTCCTTGGATTATCAATTCTCTTCCTACAAATAATCATTTATAATTTCTTCTGTTATATGCTATTAGTTCCCAAATCTTTAAAATATTTATCAAATCTAATTTGTAAAAATTACCTACAAATAGGTAATAAATTTACAATAGCATTGCATAATCTATCTATGTTATTATTAAAAGAAGAAGAAAAAGCATCCACGTTAAGCCAATTGATAGCCTCACAATAGGCCATTTGGTAATTTAGTACAAAGTTAGTTAGGTTAGGTAATAATTAATTTCTTTTTGAATTTAAATTCTTCTAAACGAAATTATACATTATGTGTTGTTAATAATTAGTTACCCTTTTTGAATTTGAATTAAATTATTTTTTTATGAAATCAATTTTTTTAAATATATTTAAGATTATATTTCTATTTTACGCTTAACGCCATCTTTCAAGTTTGACACTTAGAATCATCTAGTTATAACTACCATGGCTATACGTAATTTCATCCGATAATATTCTTCTACCGATAAGAAATTCAACTATTATGCTAATAAAGACATTATTGCAGAGATTGAGGAAGGAAATGAGCCTTCTGTTATTCCTTTAGAAATGCAAGGCAAGTCTTGTACTAATATGGAGGCGTTGTGCGATAGAAGTAGAGATGAAATTATTAAAAAATATTATCATATGTAAATGATTTTATTTATTATTTTATGGTGGATTACCAATATATAGTAATTTGTGGAATAGACTTCTAATTCATATTGAATGATGTATTTTGATTATTCAAGTCATCATGTAACAATAAGTAATTAATCAAAATAATATTATATGCTTTGGTATAACTATATATGTAAAATTAATTTAAATCTTTAATATGTATGTTTACTGTATGTTTCATATTTTAATTAAATAAAATAAAGTAATAAAAGTATCTTACGATAAATATTTAAGTTTATTTTTCTTTTCAAAATAATTAAAAGACCTTTGTACTGCCCTTTTTGGTAATTTGACATTCAAAAGCACTTTTTAGAAAGATTGGCCAAACACAATTTGTTTATCAAATATTACAAAAAATACTTCTTAAATGAATTGGCCAAACACAAACTGTTTCTTTTCAAAAGTACTTTCGAAAAAAATACTTCTGAAAAAAAATACTTTTTAAAATAAGCAGATTTTGGCAGCTTGGTCAAACGGGCTCTAAGAGTTGACAAGAATCTTCATACCCCTATATGGCCAGATCGTTGGGCTTTTCTTTATTTTGAGGGATACGTATGCACATAAATTCCTCTACTGAAAACTATTACTACAAATTTAGAGACTAAATCCACAAGTTGAATTTTCTTATAATTCAAATGAAAATTAACTAAAGTTTTATAAACCGAAGAGGACTAGACATACTTAGACGAAATTCCAATCTTTAACTGGTTAAAATGAAATTTAAATGGATAACGTCATTCGGGGAAATGGACTTAAACTAACACTAGGTGAATTTTTTTTCCTTTATTCATATTTTGGCAACTAAAGTAATTAGAAATATATTCTAGAGACATATAGTCTGAGCCCGTTTGGACATAAGAATTTTTTTCTTTTTTTCTAATTTTTTTTTATTTTTCTCTAAATTAGTGTTTGTTCTTAAACTTTTTAATTTTCACTTGAAGATACATTTTGGAAATTTTCAAAAATTTGAAAAACTTCAAAATGCTATTTTTCAAATTTTATTCATATCACTCACAAAACTTTAAAAACAACCCAAAATTTTATTTACGTCCAAACACAACTCTAAATTTCAAATATCATTTTCACTTAACCATTCTTGTGAAATTTTACAATTTTTATGTCCAATGCCCACAGCATATACCCAATAGAATAGTGGACGCTGATGTGTCCACAGGCTGGCCGAGCTTCCCATCGTGAAAAAAAGAAGATTACTATTTCCTCCGGTCCAAAATAAGTGATTTTTTGGATGTTTTCACACATATTAAGAAATCTATCTTTTAGCATTAATTATCAATGAAATTGACTATATTAACCTTTACTATATTATATAAACACTCCTAACACATATTCCAACACCATTTACTTCAAGGACAATGTAGAAAAAAATAATTAATTCATCCTTGAAATCTGAAAAAATCACTTATTTTGGACCACAAAAAAAATGCCAAAAAATCACTTATTTTAGACCGGAGGGAGTATAAAATAAATTGTGAAAACGAAATCAAAGGCGAAGCTAGCTGACACAAAGAATCTTGGATTTGTACAGCTAAAATTATGGGTGAAACATTAGAATCAAATTAAATTAAACAAAATTTGCAGCACTCTCCAAATATCCAAATACTCCAAAAAAAAACTCATTAAGAATATAAATTTAAAACGGCTCTTCAAATCTACTAAAAACTGTTCTGATATTTGACCTCATGAACGCCGTTATTTGTTGTCGTACACCGTTGGATTTCTCAAAACACCGTACGGAAAACCATAGCTTTTTAGAACCTTCATGTTTATCACACCCTGTCCACGTGGAACAGTGGTTGAGCAGTTGCCGTCAATTTGGGCTTGTAAACCACAATACTCCGCCAATTGTGGGACCCACAAAAAGATTCCTGATATTTTTGAAGACCGAAGAATTTTAAGTGGTTTCTACTTCTACTTCTTCTTCGTATTATTCTGATATTTATTTATTTCGTTTTTGGTACATTACAGTAAGTATTGTCACCTTCTGCAATACTATATTATGTATAGTCAATTTCATGCAAGTACTTTTCAATTTCACGAAAAAATATTTTAGTTGGCTTATTTAAAAGTTGAACATAGAGCAATTAGCATGCATCACGCGCAAATATATGTTTTAAATAGTTAACAAAAAAAACTATATAAAATCTAATGCTTGTATCATTCAATTTCACAACTAGATTGTTTTTTATATAATTGCATGCGCCACGTGTATGTACGTGTTAAAAAGTTAAAGAAAGAATTCATATAAATTTCATGCAAGTTGCGCAAAATTGTTTAATTGGGTTGTTAAAAAGTTGAATGCTATAGCCTATAGCTACTAGCTAGCATGTTCCATGTGTAGGTTTCACGTGAATTCACTACTAAAAATCCGGAAAAAAACGATCACAAAAAGCGACCAAAGTTGGTCGCTTACAGGTCAAAAAGTGACCAAAAAACGTCAAAACATGACTGGTCGATATTTTGCTGGTCCCTTTACTTTAGGGACCAAAGTTGGTCGCTAATTAGCGATTAACTTTGGTCTCTAAGGTAAAAGGGCCAAATATTCCGGGTAAACAATATACAGACTTTGGTCGCTTTAATATTTTAATAATATAAATTTAGCGATCAAAGTTGGTCTCTATATTTAAATTATATTTTTTTTATTTATTATTAATCAAAATATAGCGACCAACTTTGGTCTATAAACCAAATATTATATTTTAAAATCTGAAAAATAAAGACCAAAGTTAATCGCTATTTTTTTAATTTTTTTAAACATAAGCGACAAAAATTGGTCGCTAATTTCAAGAATTTAATTATGTTTTAAACATATGCGACCAAATTTGATCGCTATTTTTCAGAAATTTTTTAA
Source organism: Nicotiana glauca (assembly GCA_026770625.1). NCBI lineage: Eukaryota > Viridiplantae > Streptophyta > Magnoliopsida > Solanales > Solanaceae > Nicotiana > Nicotiana glauca. The sequence goes on along the minus strand of MU749646.1, from coordinate 63,609 downwards.
ATAGACTAGCGATCAAAGTTGGTCGCTTTTTAAGAAATCTGGGTTAATTAGCGACCAACCTTGATCGCTATTGCTCAGAAAATAATTTTTTAAAATAGAAAAGCGACCAACAAGCAATCAAAGTTGGTCAGGGTATAATTTTGGCAGAAACTGCCTGTTTTGGCAGCTACACCACCTGCAAGCATACCAAATCCTTATTACAAGCAACAACAATAACAATACCAACAACAAAACCAACAACAACACAACAACAACATTAACAACAACATCAAAACCAACAAAGTATAAAGTTCAATAGAACTAACACATTAAGCTAACCAAACTAAGTTAACTCTTATTACAAGCCCATTCGAAAACCGAGTCTATTTGTCTAGTTCAAAGTGTATATAAGTCAAGGAGTATTTTGTACATCATTATCATCACCGTCTGATGAACTTTCATCACCAAAACGGTATCCAGAAGGGTGTACTTGTTGAGGACGGGAAGAACGATCACGGGGAGGACGGGAGGAACGAGCACTTGGAGGACAGGAGGAACGAGCACGGGGAAGGCGAGCCTCTGGCGATGACTCACGAGACCGGGGAATCAGAAAACCTCCAGAGGCTATGAGAGATTTGGGCTGCTCTTGCATGCCCTGGCATTAAGCTTGCATGGCAATGTACTAAGCATGTCTAAGATGTTCTCTTTCCTTGGCCGCTTCTAGTTCGGATGTGAGATTTTTCACAGTCTCCCGCATAGCGGAGAGGCTCTCCCCATCAAGTTGTTCGGCATACAAGAAAGTCCCTATTTCTTGCATTCCACACTTATAACGATGGAATTTCTTAGTAGGAAGCCCGTATACCTTCCCCCATTTTGGACCACCAGCAGCCTCCGTCCACATTCTTTCAGCATCCTCGTCCGAAGGTTTGATTGGCTCGCCCGACTCATTAGGTGGCTGATTGCGTATGAATTCCTCCATTTCAGCTGTGAAGCGATCCTATAAAAAAAATTACATTGAATTAGTATTTCAAAATTTATAAAAAAGTAAATCAAAATACTTAATGAAAAGTGAAAACTTACATGTACAGTCGAGGCTCGGCCCACGACCCACCTTTCTTGATCCGTCTCTTTCTTCTTCTTTACAATATGAGTCTCCTTGAATAGCCCATCTTGGTTCATCGGACGCTCCAACTTCTTTTCCTGAAAACTCATAAATTTTAGTTAATAAACAAAATAGATATACTTTAAAAATTAAAATAAATTAAGCAATTACATACCATTCTTCTTTTTATTGTCCCTAGGCTGATCGCACCTCCAGTGTGCAAGGATCCTCCCTTCTCAGATGCGCAAGCTTTCTTTCCTTTTTCACTCTTCTCTAAGAACTTTGCGGTAAGCCATTGCCTTTGCAAATCCTACCATAAATTCTGAAGCAACCAGTCAGGCTTCTAGTTCAACTTTCTAGCTTCGGAGAAACAATGCGACAACCGCTTGCGAGCTTTGAGATGAAAATTTGCAGCCATTTCCGTGCTATAGCGATGTTTCCATAAACACTTGCTCTGTATTTCAAAAGTTAAATATTATATGAAAATATCATAAATATAAATAATTATACTGCTTAAAAGAACATTTATACCTTAAATTGATTGAAAATTTGCTCCTTCAGCGAGAATGAGAATTCACTCCAAGTCGCATAAGGGCCATCATAAAGCTTTTTGGTGGCTTTGATGATTAACCTCGTAGTAATATTACTCGGGATGAACTTGCAATTTAATAAAAAAATACATTATATCTCTGTAAAAACTGTACAAAATAATAAACTTAAAAATAACAAATAACTCTTAGCCATCACCCTCAGGGACTATGATGATCCTGCCATATTGATCATAATGCACCTCCTCGTCATCATCAACATCACCGTCTGAAGCATGCATATCAGAGGCATGTGTGGAAGGTGTAGGGGGTCAGAGCTAGTATCTCGCAGGCGAAGGCCTGAAATAGATGGAGTCCCTGATGAAGATGGCTGCGATCCCTGTGACTGCGATATAGCTGGATGGACCGCAAGTGGCTATGATACTGATAGCTATGACCGAGTGGTTGTGAGCCTGTGATTCGAATGGTTGTGACACTGATGGTTGTGATCCATGTGGATGTGACATGGATCGATGCGATCCATGCGATGCGGATGGCTGCGATTCACGTGGTCGTGAGGCAGGTGGACTGTATATCGGACGTATAGTCCTGTGGCCCTGTGATAAAAGACCTGGTGTCTGCATAAAGGTGTAGGGCTCGTGATGCTATGGCAACTCAGAATAGCCCTGGGGTGGAGGCAAAGACATAGGCATAGGCATAGGCACCTCTGAAGAGAGTGAAAAAGATTGAGTATTATCTTCTACCCTCCTCTTTGGTTTCCTAGCCTTTTCTCGACCCCGAGAACCAGTAGGATCATTGTTACCTCGACCTTTGCCTGTCATCTGCATAATATAATACATATTTTGATTGAAACATATAAATAAACTAGCTATAAATGAGAGTTATTAAAGAAACCAACTTTTTAAAGCTCATCAACGTATTGTTCCTCGTCCGAGAATTCTTCTTCCTCGCTAGTTTGAGCTTCATCACTTGATTCTTCTTCCTCATTTTCTATAATTCTTACTTTATTTATATCAACTTCTTCCAATATGTGTTCAGGATGTTCCAAATCATTTTCTAAAACTCCGTCCACTATTTGGTGAACACTGGAGATATCGTTTTGATATGCAACATCTAACACATTCTCGACTTCCACCCTACCTACTGTCGCGCTCCCTTTTTCCTCCGCGGAAATCAGGTTTATGACATTTGGGAGGACAACTCATTCTTTTTAGGAATTGGGTTTTATTCGAAGAGTCGCCACCTAATGATTAGGGTACATTAGGACACCAAGAGAGTTTTGATTTGAGTAACCAGAGATAGGGTAAGGGCTTGAAATTATTCTGAGGGGAAGGTATTAGGCACCCCTCAGAATCCACTAGTGTGGTTCCCGGCCAGACTATTATTATGAATTTAGATGCAGATAACACGTAGACAAATAAAACTTTAAATAAGATGGGATTTTCACATAAGGGTTTACAAACAAACAAAGCTGGAAAGAACTAAAAGAAAGCTGATTTTTCTTAAACGAAAGAGTTTGAAATTCTTTTAAAAGAGACAAGAAAAAAGGGAAAGGCGGTCCTAGGTTTATTAATAATATGGTTCACCCCACACATTGCCTGGTAATCACTCCTCAATGAGGGACTATGCATGGTATTATCGCGTGGTCATCATATCCATATCTACCCTTCCCACCCCGTTAAGGTATTAAAGCGCGGAATGGTCTCGTTTACTTATTGCATGTTATTACCTGTCACAATCCTATCAGTCCCGGAGGCATTTAGGACTACTAATCCTAAAGAGGAGGGGTATTAGGCTTATTTGTAGTTTTTAAAGGTAAAAACTCTAAGGCGACATACAAAATACGTATTGCAAGTTGGGGAAAGCATATAACAAGCAGAGGCTCAAATATACCCCCATTAACAAAGAAGCACATAATTAACATGCCTTATAAATACTAGTTAAGGTCTGATTAAGTACTAAATATGAGAGAACTCAAAGGTTGAGGCACACTAATTTATTACATAATTCAGATAAGAAGCCCGAATCAGGCCTGCATGCTGGTTGTAGTTATTAACAAAAACAGATTTAATTTATACCTTTACCCTAAGGCTTGCCTAAGTGTTGGACAAGGATCCTATAGGCAGGGTATCTATTAAATTCCAGAAAGCAGCGAAATAACAAGGTTTAAAATAAAGTGGACACGTACTGGTTAAAAAAAGTAGTCAGGTTAAAAGAAAGGCCAATTTTTAATGAAGATTATAAGTTCTACAGTTAATAGTACCCGTTGTTACTGATTTTAGTTCCATATGTGAATGAAGCGGCTCAGATTCGATTAGGAGTTCCTATAGACATGCTTTTTACGCGTAGTTGATTTTGAATGTGGTATAAAATGCAGAAGACTCACTTTAAACTTATGGACATGATATCTAGGTGTTGAATTTTGTTTAAGACCTATGAACATGATATCTAATTGCAGTTGATTGTTTAAGACCTATGAACATGATATCTAAGTGCAGAAATTATTTTAAAAACCTATGAACATGATATCTAAGTGCAGAAATTGTTTAAAACCTATGAGCATGATATCTAAGTGCAGAATTTGTTTTAAAACCTATGAACATGATATCTAAGTGCAGAAATTGTTTAAAACCTATGAGCATGATGTCTAAGTGCAGAACTTGTTTTAAAATCTATGAACATGATATCTAAGTGCAGAAATTGTTTAAAACTTATGAGCATGATGTCTAAGTGAAAATGGATATACAGGATTCAAAAGGAACTATAGGCATGATTTCTATATGCATGCAGGTTTAAAATACCTATAGGCGTGGTATCTACCCTTTTTTGCATACATAGTTACCCACCATTTTCACTAACTATCCCCAAAAGTTTATTATAAATTATTACAGCCCAGAATAAAGTAAAAAATACATCAGAAAATATGAGTAAAAGTACAACCAAGGAGAGCTTGATTCAGACTTCATGTCTGAAATATGAGGTAAACCAACTCCATGAGATCATGATCCAAAGTCTTTCTCCCATTTGAGTGTGTCAAAGTTTCCTAAGAGCCTCAATGGGACTCCGGGCAATGCTCACACCCAAATTTATTATCAGATTGGGACAAGTGCAGTGTGGAAAGGCCAGCCCTCAAGTGTCCAAGTTCAGAGGGAACTCAAACGTTCCCAAGGCAAGGCTCACAAGAGGGGGGCAGAACTTAAAGGCTAAGAAAGTGTGGAAGTGTAGATCAGAATGCTAAAAGGGAAAAGGAGAGGGAACCAACTACAAATAAGCAAACACAAGGGGTTCAGGGGAATATGGAGATTGTAAAGAGCCTATTGCTTAGGAAAATGCATACTCTAGGCATGCCCAACAATGGAGAGTGATAGCACACCTATAAGCTTGCCAGAACACATGTTATTAGAGGCTAGGATCCCTGGGGATCAAATTTGATTCATGGACAATAACTTGCAGTATTGCCATGCCTCAAACCATAGCTTAAACACATAAGGGGGAGGGGTTTTGGATTCATAGTAGAACAGGCAGAAAAAAATCAGTGTGCTAGAATGAGTGTTGAACTATACATAAGCAGTAAACAGGGATACAAAAGCAGTAAATAAACACATTGTTGTGGTGCTGAAACTTAAATCAGGAAATACCAGTTTCAAAGAACTAAATAGAGAGAAAAAAAGCAACAGGTCTTGTAATAGGCCACGGTATAAGCAAACAAAAGAGAATAATTTTTGAGTGTAAGTGTAAGTTTAGAAAGACTACCAGTGATGGATTTTGTTAAAGAAAGATTCGTGCACTTATAGCGTGAAAAACAGGCAGAAATAAGGTAAGAAAAAAATTATGGAACTGGGTATCAATTAAGATCCAAGACTTCCTTTAATTGAGGAATTCATACTTAAACGGTAATGAGCCAGAAGGTTATTTAAGGAAAGAGATCAAACAAGCATCTTGTTCCAAGTAGGAAATTAAGGGTAAATACATAAAAAATTATTTAAGGGCAGAACTTTGAAATACACGGCTACATAAATAAGGTAAGAAAAATCAATTAGTAGACAGTAAATCAAGGATCAGAGATTTTGTAATCACTGGTCCATGAATGAACCAAGTCAGAAAAGCTGAGGAAAGTTTTTAACTTAAATCGAGTCACAGGGAAATCATCAAACAAGGAAAGAAATTAATCAAACCTATTCAAAAGGAAGTATGAAATTAATCAAAATTGAAAGCCATTTTAGAGGGAAGTTCAGCACATATAAAGAGCACACAAACATGCTAAGCTGAATTTAGGGCAAAGAAAGAAATGTCATGTCATTGCAAAATCAGTAGGTAATAGACTATAAGATCATAGTAGTCACATAGGTCAGCAATATAGAAGAGAGATAGTATCAAATAGCATACAAAAGGTCCAGTGTAAAGACCTTAGAAGAGTTTAGTGGAAAGTCAGGATTGCTTAAAGAAACAGAGGTTGAAACAAAGATTTCAAGAGTCAGTTGAGCAATAGATGAAACAAATTCAGAAACTCAAAATAGTTAGGGTTTCTGAAATCAGACAATTTCAAAGATGAAGAACAAACATATCATATAGCCAATGTTCTCAAACTCGGATGAACCCCCAAATTCTAGGGTTTTACCTTCAATTGAGTGCAGAGATGAGAGGATAAGTAATCAAGGAAAATAATACTTGTCGAAACAGGTTCAAAGGTCTTAGAAAGGAACTGAGACCTTTAATAGGCTCTTTTAGTAGCAGGAACTCATGAGGATCATAGTACAAGAACAACATGTGAAACACAGTAGATGAACTCAAAGAAACATAGTAGAAGAACTGATAAGAAACCTAATGGAAGAAACTAATAAGAACAGCAGGAGAAGCATATTAAGAAGCATATTAGCAGAAACTTAACTAGAACACAGTAGAGAAACATATAAAGAACACAGTTGAGAAACATCTAAAGAACACAGTAGAGAAACGTAACATAGTAGAGAAACATATAAAGAACACAGTAGAGAAACATATAAAGAACAAAAAAAAATACTAAATCGGAAAAATATAAAGGTTTTGAAAGCATAACTTTTGAAAGAAATATCAAGAAATCGTTTAAAAGTTTAGTAAAAACATGGATCTAGAACAGATCTAAAGAAAAATAGAAGAACCTCAAAAGCTAGGGTTTCAGAGGAACCCAAACGGTGAGAAAGGCTTGGATAGTTGTTGATCTAAGTTGGAGGGGTAGAAGCCAGGCTCGAAATAGATATGGCTTGCCGGAGCAAGGCCGGAGATTGCCATAAAACTTGAATCAACAAGGTCTGGATGAAGCTTCTTCATGGTTAGACCATGAAACCTCAGCAACCAAGCGTGTATGCACCATGCAAGGCTAGTAGGTGGTGAGACATCATGGATTCAGGCCAGGAGGTGGCCGGAGAAGGTGAGTGAAACTCATCGAAGAAGAGGGGAAGGGGGAAGGTTCTAGAGAGAACCAGAGATAGAGAGATAGAGACGAGTGAGGAAATGAGAGGGGTCTTGAGGGGTCTTTTGGTTTAATTTGGTAAGGGCGGATCTAGACCGTTGATCAAAATATATCAACGGCCAAGATTTGATCCAGGTTGGGTCAGGTAGATTTAGGATTGAGCTTGGGTATTTGGGTTGGTTTAATTTGGGTTGGGTATTGGGTTTAATTAGGCTAAATTAGAAGGCCAAATCTGGCTATAAGTTAAATAGCCTTTTTCCCATTTAATTTATAAAAAATAGTAAATAAATTTTTAAAAACTAATTGAAAGCAAACAAATAATTTATAATATATAATTATCAATTTAAAAATATAAAATCTCATTTTATAAATATGAGACGAATTTAAACCTAAAAATAGCTAATATTGCAATTATGCAATTTCATCCTTAAAATACAAAAATAAAGTTGTAAAACATGTGTAAAAAATATATTAGCTATATTTTAGTATAAATATGAGAATCCAATAAATGAATCACCAAAAATGATAATTTTGGTGACAATTATTGGGTTTTTCTTGATAAAATAAGCAAGTAAAATGATTTAAAAATCTTCGAAAAATTAAGGAAAAATAATGCAACCTTGGGATATACTTATATATGCCTATATAGTCTATTTTGAAGGTAGTTTACATATTTAAAGATACAGGAAAAAATTAGGTATCAACAGCTGCCCCTCTTTACCCAAGAAGGATGAAAGAGTTGGCGGGTAAAGATGTGATGGCCAATTTTGACCGAATGAAATGGCTTGAAGGGGTTTGGCCATGCTTTGGTTTCTGATCTACCTACATATCCCTGGTCTTACAGGAATCATGCCATATGTAGTTCGGGATCCGTCGGCGGAGTTTGCCGATGGAGACCTTTCAAGAACTGGCGCAATATTCAGGTTGGGATGAATGGTTAAGGTCTAATAGGGTTGAACTGGAGTGAGATTTCTCCTGCTGAGATAGCCGTTGCTCGCCGGTTTATCTACAAATAAGCAAATACAAGCATATATTGTGCATAAATTTAAACATGATGCAAGTCTCCGTCGGACCATGAATGATGTCTTTGGATAGTTAGGATGACGTCCTCAGACCATGATATCCTGGGCCATGAAGCGTATAATAAAGGATTTTTAGGACATGAAATGATGCTCTAGGGCTATGAGAATGATGTCTCCGAATCATGATGCCTTTGAATAATCAAAGGGATCTTCAGGCCATGACATGGCGTTCTCGAGCTATGAGAATGATGCCTCCGAACAATGACGCCCTCGGATAATTTGGCAAACTTTAAGCCCATGAAATGCAGTAGGTGGCGATCTTTCAGCCCATGAAATGCAATAGATGGCGATCTTTCAGTCATGCAAGCATAAATAAAGTGGCGATCTTTCAGCCATGCAAGCGTAAATAAAGTGGCGATCTTTCAACCATGCAAGATTAAATAAAGTGGCGATCTTTCAGCCATGCAAAAGTAAATAAAGTGGAGATTTTTCAGCCATGCAAGCGTAAATAAAATGGCGATCTTTCAGCCATGTAAGTGTAAATAAAGTGGCGATCTTTCAGCCATGCAATGCAGATGGAGACAGTGTTTAGTCTCAAAAGGCAGAATGGTAGCCTTATGCAATGTAGAAAATGCAGATGGAGATAGTGTTTAGTCTCGGAAGGCAGAATGGTAACCTTATGCAATGCAAAAAATGCAGATGGAGATAGTGTTTAGTCTCGGAAGGCAGAATGATAGCCTTATGCAATGTAGGATATGCAGGTGGAGACAGTGTTTAGTTTTGGAAGGCAGAATGATAGCCTTATACAATGCAGGATATGCAGATGGAGACAGTGTTTAGTCTCGGAAGGCAGAATGGTAGCCTTATGCAATGCAGAAATACAAATAAAACGGCAAATGGTAATAGAGTTTCTTAGCTAATAGCAAGTTGCGATGTCGTGATTGCTGTGGACATTGTGCTATAGGGGATATCACCAGCGTGCTTGTATAGCAAATACCAGTAAGTGCAACAATCCTGAGAGTTGTATTCCTGAACAACGTTTGTCTCGGGAGTGTGTAGTAAGCCAGATGCTCTCGCAATTCAAGTGTCTGCATTCAAAGAAAGATTGTGAGTTTTATAGGGGGAAGGTTAGTTCGCATACCCACTGGCTCTGCTTGACCTGTTCGCCTTTGATCCGGCGATACAATATGCGTCATTGGGGGGTAGCAGTGCTGAACAAGGCGATTTCGATAATAAACATGCATGAATTTGTAAAAAAAAATGTGACATAAGTGTATATTTAAGAAATAACTTTAGATGAACCGACGACTATGACGCGCCTCAAGACATTGCAACCTCTCTTGTTACGGAATTTTGAGGGTCCTCCTCAAAATTCTGCCCCAGTTTAACGGGTTGATGCTTCTGACGGCTGCTTGTGATGATTGGCTAAAATTACTTCGAAATTTTGAGGGTCCTCCTCAAAATTCTGCCACAGTTTCCAATTATCGGGGAAATGAAAATTTTATTGAATTGTGACCGAATCCATAAAGCTGCCTACGTATCCCCTCTTAAACGGGAATCAGGTCAGACGTAGTTCAAACTACATCATATAGGAAAGCATAAGATTACACATAGTAACGCTTGACTGCATCAGAATTGATTGGTTTTGGCCAAACTTCTCTATCCATTTCTAGAAGTATAAGGGCTCCTCCTGTTAGAACCCGATGAACTATGTATGGACCTTGCCAGTTGGGAGAGAATTTCACTTTGGCTTTATCTTGATGCGGGAAAATTTTCTTTAACACCAACTGCACCGCTGCGAACTGCCTCGGCTTGACTCTCTTGTTAAAGGCTCTGAACATTCTTTTCTGATAAAGCTGACCGTGGCAAACTGCATTCAGTCTCTTTCCATCTATAATAGCTAGCTGCTCATAACGACTTTTCACCCATTCTGCGTCGTCGAGCTCAGCTTCCTGTATGACCCTTAAGGAAAGGATTTCTACTTCGATAGGAATGACAGCTTTTGTACCATAAACCGGCATATAGGGGGTTGCCCCGGTTGATGTGCGAATGGTGGTGCGATATCCCAATAGAGCAAATGATAGCTTTTCGTGCCATTGCTTATGCTTCTCTATCATTTTCCTCAATATCTTCTTGATGTTCTTGTTGGCGGCTTCTACAGCTCCACTCATTTGAGGCCTGTAGGCTGTGGAATTCTTGTGCTTGATCTTGAAGGTTTCACACATGGCTTTCATTAAGTCACTATTAAGGTTGGAGCCATTATCAGTAATGATTGACTCTGGAATCCCGAACCGACAGATGATACGGTTGTGGACAAAGTCTACCACACTTTCTTAGTCACTGCTTTATAAGATGTTGCTTCGACCCATTTAGTGAAATAGTCGATTGCCACTAGGATGAACCTGTGCCTGTTGGAAGCGGCCGGCTCAATTGGACCAATAACATCCATTTCCCAAGCGGCGAAAGGCCATGGTGAGCTTGTTGCATTAAGCTCATTTGGTGGCACCTTTATCATGTCTGCATGTATTTGGCAGCGGTGGTATTTTCGGACATACTAGATGCAGTCTGTCTCCATAGACATCCAAAAGTAACCAGCTCGGAGGATCTTCTTGGCTAAAAGCTGTTCATATGTGGACCACAGGTCCCGGCATGGATTTCCTCTAGCAGCTTGGATGCTTCCTTTGCGTCGACACACCTTAGTAGCCCCAAATCAAGAGTCCTCCTATATAGGATTCCTCTGCTGTGGAAGAAATTATTGGACAGTCTCCGAAGTGTGCGCTTCTGAGTATGATTGGCAAGTTTTGGGTATTCTCCTTTTGCTAAATATTCCTTGATATCATGAAACCAAGGCTTTCCGTCTGCCTCTTCTTCAACGTGGGCACAATAAGCTGGCTGATCATGGATCTTTACTGGAATGGGATCAATGAAGTTTTTATTCGGATGTTGTATCATGGATGACAGGCAGCCAATGCATCGGCGAACTCCTTCTGGATTCTGGGAACGAGCCAGAATTCTGTCTTTGTGAACCTCTTTCTCAATTCCTGCACGTGATGCAGATACGAGAGTATCTTAGAGTTCTTGGTTGCCTATTCTTCTCGGACCTGATGTATAAGCAAGTCTGAATCTCCGATCACTAGCAACTCTTGAATGTTCATGTCGATAGCCATCTTGAGCCCTAAGATGCAGGCTTCGTACTCGGCCATATTGTTGGTGCACAGGAACCTGAGTTTGGCAGACACCGGATAATGCTGACCGGTTTCTGATACTAGGATTGCTTATATGCCTACTCCTTTGAAATTTGCTGCTCCATCAAAAAACATTCTCCACCCATCATAGGATTCTACAATGTCCTATCCTATGAATGATACATCTTCATTAGGAAAATACGTGTTTAGGGGTTCGTATTCTCCATCCACGGGATTTTCAGCCAGGTGATCTGCTAGTGCCTGTCCCTTGATTGCTTTCTGAGTTACGTAGACAAATGTCGAATTTGCTCAACAAGATTTGCCGCTTGGCTAGCTTGCCAGTGGGCATGGGTTTCTGAAAGATGTACTTCAAAGGATCCATCCTTGAAATGAGATATGTAGTATAGGCACAGAAGTAGTGCCTCAACTTCTAGGCCACCCAAGTCAAAGCATAACAAGTACACTCTAACAGAGAATACCAGGCCTTGTATGGAGTGAACTTCTTGCTGAAATAGTAAATGGCCTGCTCTTTCCTCCTTGTTTCATCATGCCCCCAGGACGCAACCGAAGGCACCATCTGACACTGTGATGTAGAGAAGTAAAGGTCTACCTGGCTCAGGCGGGACTAAAACTAGTGGTGTTGACAGGTATTCCTTGATCCTGTCGAAAGCTTTCTGGCATTCATCGGTCCACTTGGTGGCAGCATCCTTTTTCAACATCTTGAAGATCAGCTCATAGATGACCGCAGATTGTGCTATGAATCGGCTGATATAGTGAAGTCTTCCCAAGAAACTCATCACGTCTTTTTTTTTCTTTGGCGGTGGCAATTATTGAATGGCTTTGATCTTTGACGAATCCAGTTCTATTCCCTGGCGACTCACAATAAACCCAAGCAATTTTCCAACCAGAACCCCAAATGCACACTTCGCGAGATTTAGCTTTAGGTTGTACCTCCGCAGTCTATTGAAGAATTCCCTCAAATCTTCCATGTGATCAGCGGTGTTCTTTGACTTAATGATGACGTCGTCTACGTACACCAAGATCTCCTTGTGTATCATATCATGAAAAATGGTGGTCGTAGCCCTCATGTAGGTGGCCCCTGCATTCTTTAACCCAAACAACATCATCTTGTAGCAGTACTTTCCCCATGACGTAATGAAAGCCATTTTCTCAGCTTTTTCATCCATACAGATTTGGTGATAGCCAGTGAAACAATCCACGAATGATTGCAGCTCATGCTTGGTATAATTGTCGATCAAGATGTGTATGTTTGGTAGAGGGAAGTCATCTTTCAGACTGGCTCGGTTGAGATCTCGGTAGTCAACACAGACTATTCAATTATCCTGAGAACTTTAGCTTTGACTTGCTTGGTAACTTCTTCCTTGATCTTCAAACTCATATCTGGCTTGAACTTTCTGAGCTTATGTTTTACTGGTGGACATGTTGTATCAGTTGGTAGTTTGTGTGCTACAATAGGCGTACTCATACCAGTCATGTCATCGTGCGACCAGGCAAATATGTCCTCATATTCTCTTAGAAACTCTATGTATTCCTTCTTTTCTGATGACGATAAGTGAACGCTGATTCGTGTTTCTTTGACATTCTCTTCATCTCCCAAGTTAACAATCTCAGTCTCGTCCAGGTTGGACTTAGGTCTGTTTTCGAGATTCTCAACTTCCTTAACAATCTCTTCCGGTATGTCATCTTCCTCCGAGTCCATGTCTGTTTGTTGCGTTGTCTCATTGCATGTTACTGTCATTGGTTCATCAAGATAAGTAATAGTAATGCTATATAAGTAAAGTAATGAGAAAAAATAATAAGAGTATTGATTTATAAGGAAAACCGAAATGCTTTGATAAATTCCAAAACTATTTTGAACATTGAAGATCTTATTGCGAAATTTAAAATGTGAAAGGAAAGTCAACTAGTAAAAATAAAAGATAGTGCATGATGTTTGTTCAGCCTTGCTACCCCGAGGCTCGCCGGGCTCGGTGGTTCTAATGGTCCAGTTATTGATGCATGCTCCTCTGCTTACTGCCTGTATGGAAGGGCCTTCCTCCCCTCCTCCTCAAAAACGACACAACAATCTATATTATCGTCTTCCAGGAACAAATTCCTCATTGCTTCTAGTGCTTCCTCTTCTTCTGACCCATAGATAACATCGGCCGTTTGGAAAGTCTATTCCAAGCGTGGTATTGGATGCTCCAATAGATAGTAAGGACCGCGCCATAGTGACGACCAGTGGTTGAATTCCTCCCAACTATACTCATATCCCAATCCGAAGGTGGTGCCATGTTTCTTGAGCTTGATGGGCTTAGCGATTCCTTGGAGGTTCTTGCCAAGTCCCTTGCCATGTTTGTATCCGCTCCAGTTCAATATGCTTTCAATTTTGTTATCCCACTATTTGTCCTTGTCAACGGTATTGACTCGCTTGATGTGGTGATAAGTCTCCCCGTCTATCTTTCTTCTACCTCTTATTGCTGGGATGGTCTGTCGACTGTATATAGAATTGCTATCATTGCCTTGAATGATCACCTCTTGGTGATTCCACTCAAACTTCATAGCCTGATGTAGTGTTGACGCTACGATCCCAGCAGTATGAATCCATGTTCGTCCCAACAACATATTGTAAGATGTTGGCACGTCTATTACTTGAAAATGAACATCAAATCAAGTAGGCCCCATTTGCAAACACATGCTAATTTCCCCAATGGTGGACCTTTGGGAGCCATCGAAAGCTTTGACGTTGATGTCCCCGTCCTTGATCTCATGCAGCCCCTTTCCCAATGTTCTGACTGTTACCAACGGACAAATGTTGAGGCTGGACCCCCCATCAATCAGGATTCTGGTGATAAAATAATACTTGCATTGCACGGTGATGTGCAACGCCTTGTTGTGACTCGACTCCTCTGGTGGTAGCTCATCTTTATAAAAAGTGATCTTGTGATTTTCCAATACCTATCCTACCATGTTTGCCGTCTCTCCTCCGGTGATGTTGGTTGGTACATATGCCTCACTCAGCACCCTTAACAGGGCATTTTTGTGTGCATCAGAATTCTGTAGCAAAGCAAGGATAGAAATTTGCGCCAGTGTTTTGTTCAGCTGATCAATGACCGAGTATTCTTTGGCTTGTATCTTTCTCTAGAGATCATCGGTCCCAGTTTTAGTGATGGTTGGTCGACTAGAGGCCTGCGTTCTTGACTCAGCCAAATGTTCTCGGGTATAAACCCTACCAGTTCTTGTCATACCCTGTACCGCAACGGCTTCCCCGAACTTGACCTTCTCTTTTCTTCTTGCCTCGGTTGTGTAGTCCCAAGGTATGGCATTTGTATGGAATGGTGTTACGGCCGACATTGCCACTGGAATTGGCATGACTATCTTTACTCTGAACGGAGCATGCACCTTAGGTGGTAAAACTGAAACTTCGAAAGGTGTAGGTGCAATTGTTGGTGACATAAATTCGACCTGAATCGGCGTTGGCGTCTTTGCAGAGGATGGTGCTTCAAACTCAAGTGGCATGGACATGTTTACCTCGGCATCCCCTAGAGGGCTGAATCTGGACCACAATCGGATTAAGGGTGACTATTGGCTTCTTTGGATCGTCACCTTCTATGATCAAACCGATTCATCCCTTGGGGTCCCAATCATCCTCTATTTCAATCATGTGAATGCCTTCACCCTTGTGGTCTGGCAGAGGGTTATTGCGGACATTCAGAGCAGGTTCCTTGGCCACAATAATCTTATTATTAATCAAAGTATGGATCTTATCTTTCAGAGAGAGACATTCATCAATGATGTGTCCTTTCATGCCATAATGGTATGCACATGACTTAGTTAGATTAACCTATTGAGAAGGGTTCTTTGGAGCAGTAGGGATATGGGCGACGTAACTAGCAGTTTTGAGTCTTTCATACAACTGGTCGATAGGTTCAGTAATAGCTGTATACTGTTTGGGGCTCTTCGGTCGAAGTTTGGTCGGGGTCTACGAAAGTTATGGCATAGAGGAGGGGATTGGTAGTGGGATGGTTGAATGTTGTAGGCTTGGTAAATATGTGTTGGTTGGGAGTATTTGTGTGAAGTGGGCTGATATGTGGGAGATGATTGATAAATTAGTGGTGGAGTTTGGTAAGAGGGTGAGGGTTCTTGGTAGTTTGGGGTAGGCTGATATGTGAGTTGAGGCATTGGGTATGTTTGGTATTTGAGGGGAGATTTGGTTCTCTGTGCCACCATTACGGCTCCTATGTCCCTTTTCTTAGACATACCACCTGACTGTAAGGCCTTGTTTGTAGCTTGTAAAGCCTCAAAATTCGTAACCATGCCGCTTTTGATGCCCTCTTCGATCCTTTCTCCCAGCTTGATAATGTTAGAAAATTTGTGGCCCTCGATCATCATCAACCTCTCATAATACTCTGGATCTTGAGCCCAGACTAAGAATTTGTTCATTTGTTCTTCTTCTAAGGCAGGTCTAACCTTGGCAGCTATGGACCTCCAACGAGTAGCATACTCGTAGAACATTTCTATGGGCTTCTTCTTCAGATTTTGAAGATAGAACATCTGGTGCATTCTCATTGTTGAACCTGAATCTGTCCATAAAATCGGATGCCATGCTTACCTAGTTTGACCACTTCTTCGGATCTTGGCTAATGTACCAAGACAAAGCATCTCCCTTCAAACTCCTCATGCAGAGCTTCATGCGAATTTTCTTGTCCTCTCCTACTCTAATCAATTTGTCACAGTACGTTCTCAGATAGAGTGTGGCACAGTCTCCACGTAGATGGGGGTATTATTTTGGGTGTGGCAGTGGTCGTTTTTGGAGTTCTGGGATGAGCAGTGGGGTGTTATTTAAGGTATGGCAGGTGTTGTAGTGGTGGTAAGGAGCGAGATGGTTTTGTTGCTTTGGGATGTTTTGTGGAGGAACATGATTCTGAGCATTTGGGAAATTAACCTCTGGAGTGGTAAGGGAAAATTGTAGATTTGCCAGATTCCAAACTTGGTCCAGTTCCTCTTGAAACTTCAGCAGCTTTTGTTCCAGTTGGGATGAATTTTCCTTGGGGACCAGAGTACCATGAGTGACCTCTACCCTTCAGTTGAGTTGTTCAAATCTTCCATCTTCCCTTTGTTCTTGTGTCTGATAGGACTTAGAAAAGGAGTCGGTGGAGGGCCCCTGGATCTCGTAAAATAGGATGATGTTGCCAGAGTTCACGAACTAACCTTTGGGGAGGGGAATAAACAAAAAGCAAAAACAAAAGGTAACAAGTTAGTGCAGATTATGAAAAGATATTGCAATATTTAAACACATAGTGCAGAAATGTAAAACGTGTCCTAATTTGGGGACCTCTTTGTGCCCGAGGTAAGCCTAGCGACAAGTTAATTTGGAGAACTTGGAATGCTAAATGCCTCATTTCATTAATAAGAAGTAGAAGAATCCTAAATCGACACTAAACAACAAGAAACAAAAGTCACTAGTGGCTCTTGGCCTTATTATATTTTATAAAGCAGAAATGAAAATTCCTATCTATTTGGTCCCAGAAGGACCTTCCCCAGATTCAGCGTCCTTGACTCCATCGAACAGCTTCCCTAACTCGCGCAGTCCCAGCAGAAGGTAGGCTCTGGTCAGATGTCCGCCTTCATTTCCTTTAGCATTCCGGCAGTCTTCGACCCTCTTCAGAAATTTCTTTTCCAATTCTACTATACCTCATTCCAAATATCCCAGTCGCTTGTTGGCGCTGACAGCCATATCCTTCCACTCTTCAATTAGTTTTTGATTGGCTTCCTGTATCTCTTGGCGCTCGCGTTCGCATTCCCGGATCCTTTGGCGTAGTTGATTGTACTTGACCTGTGCCTGGCACCTGTAAGGACTATCGTCATCTTGGAAGTCAGCCCGAAAGTGACTCATCTTGTCGACCCTGGGTATAACCTGCTTCCTACGCGCTTGTCTCATAACTCTAAGAGGTACGTAAGGGTACGTTCCTCTTAAGCCAATTAGTATCAGGAAATGTGCGTTTCTGGATCGGATGATGAATTCCTCGGTTGGGAACCACTCGAACATCCATTGTACCTGGTCCTCAGTTAGATTTTCGAAGAGTTCGACCCATTCTCTAGCATTCTCCGGTTGGGCGAACATGTTGGGTGTGTAGTTCATTCGCTTTGGATGATGAAAAGCGATATGATCATCCCAGTCCCATCGATAAATTTCTTGCCGGTATTCACCTTTTTGGAGATATTCCAAGAGCCAAAGTTGAAGTAGCAAATTACAGCCTTCGAAGTGTTTGGCTCCCCATTGACACCGTTCTAGGGCTCAGTATATTTCTGCAATGATCATTGGTACGAGGCTGAATGGTTGCTCGTCAATTCCCTCCATCAGAGTTTTAGTTACCATAGCTAGTCTGGTATGGATTCTTACCTTCTTTGTTGGAAACACGATCAATCCCAGGAAGCAAAACATTAATACAAAGACCTTTCGGTAAATATGTCCCAATGATGTGATGGAAAATTCGTCAGGGTAGGTACGGTAGGATTTGTTGTGACCGTAATTTCGTACAAATAATCAAAAGGGATATAGAAGTCTTTCAGATATGTCAGTTTAGGATTTTCTTCAAACCCATCATCTTGAGGAAACCACTGATCTTGCGATTCTCGGGCATCAACAAACCCGGATTTTTCCATGGTATGCCGGCCAATCCCCCTATTTCTTCTAGTAAGGGTGTCATTTCAATATCTCTAAAGCAGAACACAGATCTCTCGCAATCCCAGAATAAAGTAGTGGCTTCTATGATCTTGTTGTTGGGTTGGATTTCTAGGAGGTAAGATAGGTTCCCCAAATATTTCCAGACAAGAGTCTGATCACTGGAATGAAGATCCTCCCACCGGCTTAGTAATTTTGGGTGGATGTCAGTGACCATGCCGAATCTAGGGACTTCGTGCCTCATATTTATTCAAGACAAAGGGTTAGTCTCTTACCCTCACCAGACTCGACTATTTAATATTAACAATTAGCATAAAAGCATTTAGTTCTCCAAATAAATGCACCGAACGTGATAATGCCCGTTTGGGTCCTAGGGAAACCCAATGGACTTTGGACAAGACTGTCTTAAAGAGTCATTATACGGACAACATAACTGACTCGGCTAGGTTTGACCATGATGCATGCACAATTTTAACAGAGTAGGGTTTCTATGGGGTTTTAGACTCGTACCCTTGAGCGGACAACTCAAGGGGGAAAGGCGCGGAACCGTCAACTATACTGTTTATCGATTGGTTTTACCATAAATATGCCTTTTCCAGATTTAGGGGTGATAATATCGGAAGAGCGCAACCACTCATTATAAGTGTTGCTATAGGATTTTGTTTGGCACGGGTGGAATATGATGTTGAGCATGATTATGAACCAGTTAAAGGCATGTAGTCATGTATTTGCACGTTAAGAAAGCATTAAATACAACAGTTTCATAATGTAAAGCAGTAGTAATGAAAAGCAGTAAAGCAAAGAAAAAGGAGATAAGTCAGTTTGGCAATTGAAAAGAAAATTGAATGCTTAAAGGAAATAAACAAATAATTGTGCTTAAAGAAGCACAAATTCACAATAAAGGTCTGAAATGGTAAAATCCTAAAGATTCCCCAGCAGAGTCCCCATGATGTCGCGCCGCCTTTTTCCTTCGCGGAAATCGGGTTTATGATATTTTGGAGGACAACTCATTGATTTTGGGAATTGGGTTTGATTCGAAGAATCGCCACCTAATGATTAGGGTGCATTAGGACACCAAGAGAGTTTTGATTTGAGTAACCGGAGATAGCGTAAGGGCTTGAAATTATTCTGAGGGGAAGATATTAGGCTCCCCTCAGAATCCACTAGTGTGGTTCCCGGCCAGACTATTATTGTGAATTTAGATGCAGATAACACGTAGACAAATAAAACTTCAAATAAGAGGGGATTTTCGCATAAGGGTGCTGGAAAGAACTAAAAGAAAGCTGATTTTTCTTAAAAAAAAAAGAGTTTGAAATTCTTTTAAAAGAGACAAGAAATAAGGGAAAGGGGATCCTAGGTTTATTAATAATATGGATTACCCCACACAATGCCCGGTAATCACTCCTCAATGAGGGGCTACACGTGGCATTATCGCATGGTCATCATATCCATATCTACCCTTCCCACTTCGTTAAGGTATTAAAGCGCGGAATGGTCCCATTTACTTATTGCATGCTATTACACGTCCCAATCCTATCAGTCCTAGAGACATTTAGGACTACTAATCCTAAAGAGTAGGGGAATCTAAGTGCAGAAATTGTTTAAATACTATGAGCATGATGTCTAAGTGAAAATGGATATACATGATTCAAAAGAACCTATAGTCATGATTTCTATATGCATGCAGGTTTAAAATATCTATAGGCATGGTATCAACCCTTTTTGCTTACATAGTTACCCACCCTTTTTACTAACCATCCCCAAGAGTTTATTACAAATTATTACAGCGCAAAATAAAGTAAAAAAACATCAGAAAATATGAGTAAAAGTACAACCAAGGAGAGCCTGATTCAGACTTCATGTCTGAAATATGAGGTAAACCAACTCCATGAGATCATGATCTAAAGCCTTTCTCCCATTTGAGTGTGTCAAAGTTTCCTAAGAGCCTCAATGGGACTCCGGGCAATTCTCACACCCAAATTTATTATCAGATTGGGATAAGTGCAGTGTGGAAAGGCCAACCCTCAAGTGTCCAAGTTCAGAGGGAACTCAAAGGTTCCCAAGGCAAGGCTCACAAGAGGGGGACAGAACTTAAAGGCTAAGAAAGTGTGGAAGTGCAGATCAGAATGCTAAAAGGGAAAAGGAGAGGGAACCAGCTACAAATAAGCACACACAATGGGTTCATGGGAATATGGAGATTGTAAAGAGCCTATTCCTTAGGCAAAGGAAGACTCTAGGTATGCCCAACAATGGAGAGTTCTAGCACACCTATAAGCTTGCCAGAACACATGTTATTAGAGGCTAGGATCCTGGGGGATCAAATTTGATTCATGGACAATAACTTGCAGTATTGTCATGCCTCAAACCATAGCTTAAACACATAGAGGTAGGGGTTTTGGATTCATAGTAGAACAGGCAGAGAGAAATCAGTGTGCTAGAATGAGTGTTGAACTATACATAAGCAGTAAACAGGGATACAAAAGCATTAAATAAACACATTATTGTGGTGGTAAAACTTAAATCAGGACATACCAGTTTCAAAGAAACAAATAGAGAGAAAGCAAGCAACGGGTCTTGTAACAAGCAACAATATAAGCAAACAAGAGAGAATAATTTTTGAGTGTAAGTGCAAGTTTAGCAAGTCTACCAGTGATGGATTTTGTTAATGAAAGAGTCGTGTACTTACAACGTGAAAAACAGGCAGAAATAAGGTAAGAAAACAATCAAGGAACTGGGTATCAATTAAGATCAATCAGTACAAGACTTTCTTTAATTAATGAATTCAGACTTAAACGGTAATGAGAACCAGAAGGTTATTTAAGGAAAGAGATCAAACAAGCATCTTGTGCCAAGTAGGCAACTAGGGGTAAATACATAAGAAATTACTTAAGGGCAGAACTTTGAAATACACGGCTACATAAATAAGGTAAGAAAAATCAATTAGTAGACAATAAATCAAGGATCAGAGATTTTGTAATCACTGGTCCATGAAAGAACCAAGTCAGAAAAGCTGAGGAAAGTTTTTAACTTAAATCGAGTCACAGGGAAATCAGCAAACAAGGAAAGAAATTAATCAAACCTATACAAAATGAAGTCTGAAATTAATCAAAATTGAAAGTCATTTTAGAGGGAAGTTCAGCACATATAACGAACAAAGAAACATGCTAAGCTAAATTTAGGGCAAAGAAAGAAATGTCATGTCATTGCAAAATCAGTAGGTAATAGACTATATGATCATGGTAGTCACATAGGTCAGCAATGTAGAAGAGAGAGAGTATGAAATAGAATACAAAAGGTCCGGTGTAAAGATCTTAGAAGAGTTTAGTGGAGAATCAGGATTGTTTAAAGAAATAGAGGTTGAAACAAAGATTTCAGGACTTAGTTGAGCAACAGATGAAACAAATTCAGAAACTCAAAATAGTTAGGATTTCTGAAATCAGACAATTTCAAAGATGAAGAACAAGCATATCCCATAGCCAATGTTCTCAAACTCGGATGAACCCCCAAATTCTAGGGTTTTACCATCAATCGAGTGCAGAGATTAGAGGATATGTAATCAAGGAAAAAGATACTAGTCAAAACAGGTTCAGAGGTCTCAGAAAGGAACTGAGACCTCTAACATGCTCTTTCAGTAGCAGGAACTCATGAGAAGTATAGTAAAAGAACAACATATGAAACACAGTAGAGGAACTCGAAGAAACATCATAGAAGAACTCACAAGAAACCTAATGGAAGAAACTAATAAGAACAGTACGTGAAGCATATTAAGAAGCATATTAGAAGAACCTTAACAAGAACATAGTAGAGAAACATATAAAGAACAAAGTGGAGAAACGTATAAAGAACACAGTAGATAAACATATAAAGAACACAGTAGAGAAACATATAAAGAACACAAAAAACCCTAAATCGGAAAAATATAAAGGTTTTGAAAGCATAACTTTTGAAAGAAATATCAAGAAATCATTTAAAAGTTTAGTAAAAACACGGATCTAGAACAGATCTAAAGAAAAATAGAAGAACCTCAAAAGCTAGGGTTTCAGAGGAATCCAAACGGTGAGAAAGGCTTGGATAGTTGTTGATCTAAGCAGGAGGAGTCGAAGTCAGGCTCGAAACAGACATGGCTTGTCGGAGCAAGGCCGGAGATGGCCATAAAACTTGAATCAGCAAGGTCTGGATGAAGCTTCTTCGTGGTCATACCATGAAACCTCAGCAACCAAGCGTGTATGCACCATGAAAGGCTGGTAGGTGATGAGACACCATGGATTCAGGCCAGGAGGTGGCCGAAAAAGGTGAGTGAAACTCATCGGAGCAGAGGGGAAGGGGGAAGGTTCTAGAGAGAACCAGAGATAGAGAGATAGAGATGAGTAAGGAAATGAGAGGGGTCTTGGGGGGTCGTTTGGTTTAATTTGGTAAGGGCGGATCTAGACCATTGATCAACAGCCAAGATTTAATCTGGGTTGGGTCGGGTAGATTTAGGATTGGGCTTGGGTATTTGGGTTGGTTTAATATAGGTTGGGTATTGGGTTTAATTAGGCTAAATTAGAATAACAAATCTGGCTATAAGTTAAATAGCCCTTTTTCCCATTTAATTTATAAAAAATAGTAAATAAATTTTTAAAAACTAATTGAAAGCACAAAAATGATTTATAATATATAATTATCAATTTAAAAATATAAAATCCCATTTTATAAATATGAGACGAATTTAAACCTAAAAATGGCTAATATTGCAATTATACAATTTTATCCTTAAAATACTAAAATAAAATTGTAAGAAATGTGTAAAAAACTTATTAGATATATTTTAGTATAAATATGAGAATCCAATAAATGAATCACCAAAAATAATAATTTTGGTGACAATTATTGGATTTTTCTTGATATAATAGGGCAGTTGATTTAAAAATCTTCGGAAAATTAATGCAACCTTGGGATATACTTATATATGCCTATATAGGCTATTTTGAAAGTATTTTGCATATTTAAAGATACAGAAAAAAATTGGATATCAACACCTACATGCTTAGTTTTATTACAACCCACCAATCGGACTTATTCCGCCGCATTGGATAAGGAGCATAAGACACTTGCCTAAAATTATGTATAATTATGAAAGGATCATAGCGATCATACTCCATTGTATGATTAACCTTAATTATGTTGTATTGATTGTGTACTCTTATACCTCTTGTTGGATTTGAGTCAAAACATTTGCATCTAAAGAGTATCAATTTCTTAAATGGCCAACCTGTATATTCTAGTTCTATTATTTCTTTGAGCATGCCATAATAATCAATATCTCTAACTTGGTTGCCATCACCACTTTGAACTCACACCCCAATGTTGTTGCTATTTTTATTTTTAGAGCAACCCTCTGTATGAAACTTATAACCATTCACAACGTACTTAGACATTGTTGTGACCTCAAGCCCAGGCCCCCAAGATATATCTTTTAAAAATTGATTTATACCATTATTTGGATCATTTACCTACATATTATTAAATAAATTCATAAGTTAGCATAACTTCCAAACATTGTTTACCTACATAGTATTATAATATTTTAAGGATAAACTTACAAATTGTTTGAACCACGTATCAAATCTCGTATATATAACATCATGGCCAAATTGACCCACTAAGTGACTGCGACACATCAAATATTTTTAGTAGTTGCATTGAGATGTAAGCACAGTAAATTTTATATTTTGATAACTACTAAATCAATACTTACTTGAGAAATGGTACAACTTCAGGATAATTTAGCAACATATGAAGTGTAGCTGACTTGAACTCCATATCACTCAAACTTCTCTTTCTAACATCCTTAGAATATCGGCTTGGTTGATTGAATATGGACATATGCGGATATAATGGATCATTCACACATTCAACCGTGTGCCTATTGGGCCTATTCCTAGCACATGGCACATTACTCTCAAAATAATAAGAACAAAAATGAGCAGTTTACTTTGCAAGATAAGCTTCGCATATAGATCCTTCAATCCTATTCCTCTGCTTAACAAATTATTTGTATTTTCCAATTATCCTACATAATTTCAGGTTAGCCAAGAACATTCAAATAAACATAAAATTACATCAAACTTATAATATTACCTCTCAAAGGGATACATCCATCTGCATTGAACATGCCTTCCAAGTCGTGCCTCGTGTACAAGGTGGATTGGAAGGTGTTCCATCACATAAAAAAACCACATGGAAATATCTTTTCCATCTTAGTAGAAGTTACACGAATATTCTGATCCATCCAGAGTAGGTTTTCTTCCTTAAATGTGGAAGAACACAAGTCTTTGAAAAACAAACTAATCTCTGTGACGGGTTTCCAGATTCTTTCAAGCAAACCACAAAATGCATTAGGCACTAAGGTCTCCATGAAAACATGACAGTCATGACTTTTCAAATGGCTCAACTTCCCTACCTCCATATCAACTTTTTTCCCAAGATTCGACGCATAATCCTCAGGCATCTTCAATTTTGTTACCCAATCAAAAATTTATCGTCTTTCCTCCAAAGTGAATGTGTAGCTTGCTTTGGGATTGAACATCTTACCATTGTTTTCTGTTTGCAAGTATAATTCAGGCTGCCTGCAATATTCTTCTAAGTCCATTCTTGACTTCGGGTTATCCTTCGTCTTACCTTTAACATCCATCACTGTGTTGAACAAATTGTCAAAATAATTCTTCTCAATATACATGACATCAATGTTGTGACGGAGAAGATTATCCTTCCAATAAGGCAACTCCCAAAATATACTCTGTTTCATCCAATTGTGAGTAACACCGTATCCGGGGAATCGATAAGGTGGAGTTTCAGTAACGTTACAGAAGTTCTGGACCCTCTCCGAAATTTCCTCACCTGAAAGTATCGGAGGTGGAGAATCATATTCCATTTTATTCTTTTTGAATGCATTTTTCATCCTACTAAACTCATGATCAGGAGGCAAGAATTGACTATGACAATCAAACCATGGTTTCTTTCGGCCATATTTCAAATTGAACGCTTTACTATTTTACATGCAGTAAGGACAAGCTACCTTCCCAGCAGTCATCCACCCAGACAATATTCCATATATAGGAAAATCGTTAATTGTCCACATTAAATTAGCACGCAAATTAAAAATCTGCTTGGTTGATATGTCATATGTTTCAACACCACCGTACCATAATTGTTTTAGCTCATCAATCAAAGTTTGCAAATATACATCAATCAAACTTTTTGGATTACGTGGATCGGGGATAATACAATTTAAGAATATAGATGGACTAGTCATGCACAACTCGGGTGGTAGATTATAAGGTATAAGAAAGACTGACCAACATGAATACGGTGTCGCAGAAATAGAAAAGGCATGAAGCCATCCGCGCACAGACCTAACCGAATGTTCCTTGGTTCAATAGCAAAATCTGGATATGTCCTATCAAAGTGCTTCCAGTCTTCTTCATCTGAAGGATGACATATAACACCAGGTGGTCTTCTATTTTAAAAGTGTCATCTCATATGAGGAGCAGAACTCATCGACGCATTTAACGTCTTCAACCTAGGTATAAGAGGTAAATAATGCATCGACTTGATAACGACCATATTTCTGCTGGAAAGCCTCTTGAAATGAGGCTTTTCGCAAAATATACAATTGTCTAAAGCTGCATCATCTTTATAATATAACATGCAACCATCTTTATAACAATCAATTCTCATTGACGAAAGTCCTAACTTAGAAACTAATCTTTTTGCCTTATAGAAATCACCAGGTAATTTGATATTAGAGTCAACTAGTTCACTCATAAGGTCAATGAACGAGTGCATGGCTGCTTGAGAGATATTCCAATCAGATTTGATACTTAGTAATCTAACTGCAACAGACAACTCAGAGTGCTGACTTCCATTACGTAGTGGACGACTAGCTTCCTCTAACTATTCATAAAAATGTTTTGTGTCATCATTAGGAGTTTGTTCAACATTTTCATTGGGCTCACCCCTAAGTGCATCCCAAAAGCATTTGCAACCATATCATGAATTCTAGAATCATGATTTGTATTCTCCACCGACCTACTACTTTCACCCACAACCATGTTATGAAATATCCCATGGCTACCATCGATCTCTCCATGATTATTCCACACAAAGTAATTTGCTATAAACCCCTTCCTATAAAGATGATTCTTAACTTCCGCTGGTTTTTCAAACTTCATACAGTCGCACCTAACACAAGGGCACATAATTACTCCTTCACTTAGGTATGGTGGAAGTGACATTGCATGTCTAATAAAATCATCCACCCCTTCTACAAAATCATCCCGCAATCCCTGTCGATTAGGATAATTCCTATTGTACATCCAAGTACGATGTTCTATCTATACAAATAAAACAAGAACAAATTAATTTAGTTAATTCATATCCTAATCTTTTTTAGTTAACTAAAAGTCCAATTCATATCTTAAAAGTCCAATTCATATACTAAAAGTTCAATTCATATCCTAAAATTTCAATTTATAAACTAAAGTTCAATTCATAAACTAAAAGTTCAATTCATATCCAAAAACCTCAATTCATAAATTATACCTTAAATAATTTAAATACATATATTTGAGTTCTATTAAGAACCATAAGTTCATAATTTAAGGTAGTTCATAATTTCTACCTTAAGTTCATAATTTATACATTAAATAATTTAAATGCATTAATTTGAGTTTTATGCCTTAATTCTAAATCTAATGTAGTTCAAACCAAAAACCCTAATACTAAATAGACAAAAACTCTAAAAAATTACATAAAATTATATAGCAAAAATTAAAACTTAAAAAGCTAATAGGGTAGATTACTAACCTTGGAAGATTAAAACGAGGATTAAAAAGCAGTGGTGGTGCTGCAGCGGCTCCGGCGGACAGTGATAGCGGCAGACAGTGATAGCAGCTCCGGCGGACAGATTTAGCAGCGGCTCCGATGGTGGTGGCACGGGGTTTGTGTGAGGAAAATAGAGAAGGGGAGTGGAATGTATTGAGAGAGAGTTTGGGAAAATTTTGGGAAGAAAATAAGAGAATGGGAGGGGGAAACCCGTTTTTGACTCTCGATTTAGAAAAAGAGACCAACGTTGGTTGCTATTTTGGTAGCTAATTAAGTTTTGACTGTTTGGCCAAAATAGCGACCAACGTTGGTCAATCTATAAGTTAATTACAACTAATACACTTACTAATTACTATAAGCAAATAGATGAGCCCTTCCGTAAGCTTAGTCCGAATGAAATGGCAATCCACCTCAATGTGTTTGGTACGCTCGTGCAACTCTTGGCTATGTGGATCACAGCTTGATTGTCACAATATACAGGGATAACAGTAGTAGTAGGAATGCCAAAATCACATAGGAGCCTAACCACCCAAGAAAGTTCAGCAACAACCTTTGAAATGGCGGGATATTCAACTTTAGTGGAAGAAAGAGAGACAACATGCTATTTCTTAGCCTTCCATCCAACAAGACAACCTCCCAAAAAGATGCAAAAACCAGTAATAGATCTGCGTGTATCTGGGCAAGCAGCCCAATCACTATCATAATAAGCAGCCAAAGTAAAGCCAGGAGAATTACTGAAAAAGACACCAAAATCAACAGTGCCTTTAAGATATCTGAGACGATGAAGAGAAATATGTATGTGTGGAAATCTAGGAGTTTGAAGAAACTGACTTAAGTGTTGGGTTGCAGAGCATAAGTCAGGCCTTGTGTGTGTCAAGAAGTTTAGCTTCCCAACCAAATTTCAATAAGATTCAGGTGAAGGAAGAAGTTCACCACAATCAGCCTTCAACTTGGTCGACATATCCAAAGGGGAAGCCACTGGAGATACCAGTTCATAATCATAGTCATTCAGCAGATCTCTAATAATTTTTTTCTGATGAAGTAGAATACCAGAAGAAGAGTAAGACCTCTATCCCCAGGAAATAGTTGAGAACACCCATTTTAAACTGAGAGTTCAAGATATCTTATCTAGATCATTACCAGTGAGAATAATGTCATCTACAAACACACCAATCAATACAATAGAAGACCCATACTTTTTGACAAAAAAAGAATAATCATTCAAGGAATGGGAATATCCTTTGGAATATAAAGCATGAGATAATTTGGCATACCACTTCCTATAAGCCTGTCTGAGTCCATATAAGGATTTTTATAATTTGCACACTAAAGAGGAAGAATGCAGAGAAGCAGAACTAGCAACTAAACCAGGGGAAGTTTGATGTACACTTCCTCATCAAGGTCACTATGCAAAAATGCATTATTGACATCCAATTGAAACATGGACCAATTCTATTTGACAGCTACTACAACAAGACATTTAACTGTAGAAAATTTGATGACAGGAGAAAAGGTCTCGTTGAAATCAATTCCTTCAACTTGGGTATCACCTCTAACAACCAACCTAGCCTTATACCTCTCCACTGATCCATCTTCTTTATATTTAATTTTGTAAACCCATTTGCAACTAATGGATTTCTTACCTTGAGGCAATTTAACTATAAACCAAGTGTGATTAGCCTCAAGTGCCTCAAATTCCTTCTTTATAGCCTCTTGCCATGCTGAAATAAAGGCAACTTGGTTGTATGATGAAGGTTCAGTAATACTAGTATCAGCTAGGGAATGAAAACAAGCATTTAAAGAAGCACTAGGGCCACACAATGAAGGGGGAAGTTGGCAAACATAAGGCTGAAGTTGAGCAGGTGGATGGTGATCCCTAGAGGATCTTCTAAGTTGTAGAACAAGAGGAGGAAGAGGAGCAACAATTGGTGAAGAAGTGAAAAGAGGATGTGAGGGTGGAGGAGGGGAATGATTAGTGGATAATGGGGAAGAAGACTCAGGAACAGGTGTTGGAGATGAGGGTGGTAGTGGTTGGAAAGATGAAGATTCTTCTGAAACGGGAAGAAAATTAGGAAGAGGAGGAGAGATAGATTTAGCACAATCCAAAGGAAAGACATATTTATGAAAAACAACATCCCTGGAGATCAAAGTTAGTTTAATAGTCAAGTTATAAAGTTTGTATCCTTTCTTACCCAAAGGGTAACCAATAAAAACACAAGGATCAGCCTTAGGCTGAAACTTGTCTCTATTACATTTGGGGACAGTGTGATAGCAGAGGCAACCGAATGACCTGAGATGTTCATATATAGGAGGCAGTCCATATAGTAGTTTAAAATGTGATTTATTGTTTAAAAGTTTGAAAGAAAATCTGTTGATTAGATATGTGGCTGTCAAATCACAGTCACCCCAGAACTTTAAAGGTAATTTGGATTGAAAAATAAAGCCCTTGAGGTTTCCAGTAAATATCTATGCTTCCTCTCTACCACACCATTTTGTTGTGGTGTATATGGGCATGAGGATTGATGTATGATCCCATGGTCAAGGAAGAATTGAGCGGCTGTGTGATTGGAACATAACTCATATGTATTATCACTTATAAAAGCTTTAATGTGAACATTGAATTATGTCTTGACCATGGCCACAATAGCTTTTAGTCAAGGAAAAAAATTGCTCTTGTATCCCATTAGGTGAGTCCAAGTAGCTCTAGTGAAATCATCAACTAAAGTAAGAAAATACTTGAAATCATTATAGGTTGGACTATGATATGGTCCCCAAGTATCTACATGAACAAGTTGGAAAGGAGAGGAAATTTTAATAGGATTTTCTAGGAATGAGAGTCTAGATTGCCTAGCTAAGGGGAAAACAGAACAACAAAAGGCTGAGTACCTTTCCTATTTGATCCCTTTGAATTCCATATTCGAAGTTGCGATCGGATCTATTCATTAAAAAGAATCGATTCAATACATTTCTTAT
>MU749646.1:5752-27960 GCA_026770625.1 Nicotiana glauca | reverse complement strand
GTGACACCAAATCTTGGGTAGAGGCTATATTTGATTGTTCCGCATTTTGATTCGTATTTATCAGACATACTTTCGCTATTGTTCTTATTAGATTTAATGTTCTATATTGATGCTATAAACTGTTAAAAATAATTGTTTAGAATGGAAAAGGTAGTTAAGTTGGCTTGCCTAGCTTCCATGACTAGGCGCCATCACGACTCTGATGGTGGGAAATCCGGATCGTGACAAGTTGGTATCAGAGCACTAGGTTACATAGGTCTCACAACTCACGGACAAACTTAGTAGAGTCTGAGGGTATGTGCGGAGACGTCTGTACTTATTCCCTAGAGTCTATTGAGTTAGGAAAAATCTCTCATTTGTTCTTTCTTGTCGTGCGATTTGGTTTCTCAAATGCTGATTGAATTTCTACTCTGTTCTTTCGCAGATGGCGAGAACACGCGCTTCCTTATCCACCGATCAGCAGTCCGAGCCCCAGGCAGCTCCCGCCAGGGGCAGAGGACGTGGTCATGCTAGGGGCCGAGGTAGGGGCAGAGCCCAGCCACCAGTAGCAGCACCTGTGGCGGAGCCTCAGGTTGACCTTGACGAGGAGGTTCCGGCCCCAGCCCAGACAGTTCCGGTGGGCCCAGCTCAGGTCCCAGAGGGGTTTATTGCTACTGCAGTTCTTCAGGACGCCTTGGTTTGGTTGGTTGGCCTCATAGAGAGTGTCACCCGAGCAGGATTGCTTCCTATAGCACCAGCCACTTCCCAGGCTGGAAGAGGGGCCTAGACTCCTGCTGCACGTACTCCGGAGCAGGTAGCTTCCCAGACTCAGGTTCCACTGGTTCAGACAGCTATGGCAGTTCAGCCAGGGGTAGTTGCACAGACCGGTGATGGAACGGCTATGTCCGCAGATGCTTTGTGGAGGCTGTACAGGTTCACCAAGCTCTTCACTGCTACATTCAGTGGAGCTTCTTCTGAGGACCCCCAAGATTTCTTATATAGCTGCCACGAGGTTCTTTGGAACATGGGCATTGTGGAGTCCAATGGAGTTGATTTTACGGCTTTTCGCCTATCTGGATCCGCCAAGACTTGGTGGAGGGATTACTATTTAGCCAGACCAGAAGGGTCGCCGCCTTTGACTTGGGATCAGTTTTCAGAGTTGTTTCTAGAGAAGTTTATTCCCGTTACTCAGAGGGATGCTTACCGGAGGTAGTTTGAGTGCCTCCAGCAGGGGTCTATGACAGTCACCCAGTGTGAGACCCGATTTATCGATCTGGCTCGCCATGCCCTTGTCATACTCCCCACTGATAGGGAGAGGGTGAGGAGATTCATTGATGGTTTGATTCAGCCTATTCGTCTTCAGATGGCCAGGGAGGCGGGTAGTGACATTACCTTTCAGGAGGCAGCCAATGTGGCTCGGAGGATCGAGATGGTTCTGCCATAGGGGGTGGTCATAGGGCAGACAAGAGACCCCATCACTCAGGTCGATTCGGTGGTGCCTCATCTGGAGGCATGGATTCTTATGATAGGGGTCAGCCTTCCAGGCCCTTTCAGTCAGCCCTCCAGGCTTCGCAGGGTTTTCCAGGTGATCATGGTTTTTTCATGGGCAGTATTCCAATCAGCAGTCACTCAGTGCACCGCCAGCTCACATCAGTGCACAGCCTCTTCAGAGTTTTCGTGGAGGTCATTCGGGTCGTCAGGGCCAGTCTCACCGTACGGAGGGATGTTATGAGCGTGGTGAGTATGGTCACATCAGGAGAGCTTGCCCGAGATTGAGGGGTACATAGTCGCAGCAGCAGGGTCCTCGCCCCATAATTCAGGCACCAGGTAACCCACAGCCTGCCCAGCCAGCCAAGGGCGGGGATAGGGATCATAGAGGTGGAGGTCGAGACCGTAGAGGTGGAGGTCGGGCCGCCAGAGGTAGGGGCCAGCCGATAGCCGATCATCCCAGAGACATAGTTCAGGGAGGTGGGGCTGAGCCCCGGTTCTATGCCTTGCCAGCCATACTAGAGGCTGAGTCGTTAGATGCTGTTATTACAGGTACTATTCTGGTTTGTGATAGTGATGCGTCAGTGCTATTTGACCCTGGGTCTACATATTCATATGTCGTCCTATTTTGCACCCTGCCTAGCTATGCATAGTTATGCTTTGGACATTCCTGTTTATGTATCTACACCGGAGGGTGACTCCATAGTAGTCGACCGGGTGCATCGTTCCTGTGTGGTTGTGTTTAAGGGTCTTAAGACCCGTGTTGATTTACTGCTTTTAGATATGGTGGATTTCGACGTTATTTTGGGGATGGATTGGTTGTCCCCATATCATGCTATCTTAGATTGTCACGCTAAGACCGTGACCTTGGCCTTGCCAGAATGGCCCCGACTAGAGTGGAAAGGGACCCCAGGTCATGCCGCCCGTAGTGTTATTTCATATGTTAAGGCTCGGCGCATGGCCAAGAAGGGGTGTTTAGCTTATCTGGCGTATGTTCGCGACTCCAGCGCAGAGGTTCCTTCTATTGACTCTGTTCCTATTGTTCGGGAATTCCTCGAGGTTTTCCCTTCAAACCTACCGGGTATGCCGCCCGATAGGGATATTGATTTCTGTATTGATCTGGCTCCGGGCACGCAGCCTATTTCTATTCTGCTGTATCGCATGGCCCCGCCAGAGTTGAAGGAGTTAAAGGACCAGTTGCAGGATTTACTAGAGAAAGGTTTTATCAAGCCTAGTGTTTCTCCTTGGAGTGCGCCGGTGTTATTTGTGAAGAAGAAGTATGGATCGATGCGGATGTATATTGATTACCGACAATTGAACAAAGTGACGATAAAGAATGAGTATCCACTGCCGAGGATTGATGATTTGTTTGACCAGCTTCAGGGAGCAAAGGTGTTTTCAAAGATAGACTTGAGGTCTGGCTACCATCAGCTGAAGATTAGGGCGTCTCATGTCCCTAAGACAGCATTCCGCACTCGGTATGGGCACTACGAGTTTTTAGTCATGTCATTTGGGTTGACCAATGTCCCAGCAGCATTTATGGAGTTGATGAACCGAGTGTTCAGGCCATATCTAGATTTATTTGTGATAGTCTTTATTGATGATATTCTGGTGTACTCCCGCAGCAAGGAAGAGCACGAGCAGCACCTCAGAATGGTTCTTCAGACTCTGAAGGATAGTCAGTTATACGCTAAGTTTTCAAAGTGCGAGTTCTGGTTGAGTTCGGTTGCATTTCTGGGTCATATTGTATCAACAGAGGGTATTCAGGTGGACCCGAAGAAGATTGAGGCAGTCAAGAATTGGCCTCGACCAGCTTCAGTGATCGAGATTCGGAGTTTCTTGGGATTAGCAGGTTATTATCGTCGGTTCGTAGAGGGATTTTCATCGATTGCAGCCCCGATGACCAGATTGACCCAGAAGGGTGCCCAGTTCAGGTGGTCAGATGAGTGTGAGGTGAGCTTTCAGAAACTCAAGACAGCTCTGACTACGGCACCGGTGTTAGTTTTGCCCATGGGTTCAGGGCCTTACACAGTCTATTGTGATGCATCCCGTATTGGGCTTGGTGCAGTATTGATGCAGGATGGCAAAGTCATTGCTTATGCTTTGAGACAGTTGAAGATCCACGAGAAGAATTATCCAGTTCATGATCTAGAGTTGGCAGATGTTGTTCATGCTTTGAAGATTTGGAGGCATTATCTATATAGTGTGACGTGTGAGGTGTACACGGATCACAAGAGCCTTCAGTACCTATTCAAGCAGAAGGAGTTGAATGTGAGGCAGCTAAGGTGGTTAGAGTTGTTGAAAGATTATGATGTTACTATCTTATGCCACCCGGGTAAGGCCAATGTGGTGGTCGATGCGTTGAGTAGGAAGTCCGCCAGCATGGGTAGTCTTGCTTATATTCCGGTCAGTCAGAGGCTGCTTGCTTTAGATGTTCAGGCCTTGGCCAATCGATTCGTGAGATTAGATATTTCTGAGCCCAGCAGGGTATTGGCTTGCACGGTCGCTCGTTCTTCTCTATTGGAGCGTATCCGTGATCGACAGTTTGATGATCCCCATTTATGTGTAGACACGATGCAGCGTGGAGGTGCCACGAAGGTGACCTTAGGTGATGATGGAGTTTTGAGATTGCAGGGGCGAGTTTGTGTGCCCAATGTTGACGGGATTCAAGAGTTGATCTTAGCGGAGGCTCATAGTTCCCGGTATTCTATTCACCCGGGCACCGCGAAGATGTATTAGGACTTGAGACAGCATTATTGGTGGCGTAGAATGAAGAAGGATATTGTTGCATATGTGGCTCGGTGTTTGAACTGTCAGCAGGTTAAATATGAGCATCAAAGGCCCAGTGGGTTATTCCAGAGGATTGAGCTCCCCGAGTGGAAGTGGGAGAGGATTACCATGGATTTCATTACTGGACTTCCGTTGACCCGGAAGAAGTTTGATGCTATTTGGGTGATTGTTGATAGGCTGACCAAGTCAGCGCACTTTATTCCAGTAGCAGTCTCTTATTCATCCGAGAGGTTAGCAGAGATTTATATCCGGGAGATTGTTCGCCTTCATGGTGTACCGGTATCCATCATTTCAGATCGGGGTACGCAGTTTACCTCGCGCTTCTGGAGAGTGATTCAGCAAGAGTTAGGCACCCAGGTTCAGTTGAGCACAACGTGCCATCCTCAGACGGACGGCCTGTCCGAGAGGACTATTCAGATATTAGAGGATATGCTCCGGCTTGTGTCATTGATTTTGGAGGCTCGTGGGACTAATTTTTGCCTTTAGCAAAGTTCGCCTACAACAACAGCTACCCGTCCAGCATTCAGATGGCTCCATATGAGGCATTGTACGGTAGGCAATGTCGGTCTTCAATCGGATGGTTTGAGCTGGGAGAGGCTCGGCTATTGGGTACAGACTTAGTTCAGGAGGCCTTAGATAATGCCAAGATCATTCAGGACAAGCTTCGTTCGGCTCAGTCACGGCAAAAGAGTTATGCGGACCGTAAGGTCCAAGATGTGGCTTTTATGGTTGGTGAGCGGGTATTGCTCCGGGTATCGCCTATGAAGGGCGTGATGAGGTTCGAAAAGAAGGGCAAGCTCAGCCCTAGGTACATTGGTCCGTTTGAGATTCTTGATGGAGTAGGAGAGGTGGCTTATAGACTTGCATTGCCACCTAGCTTATCAGTCGTGCATCCAGTTTTTCATGTCTTTGCTTCGGAGGTATCACGGCGATCCTACCCATGTGTTAGACTTCAGCACTGTCCAGTTGGACAAGGATTTATCTTATGAGGAGGAGCCGGTAGCTATTCTAGACCGGCAGGTTCGTCAGTTGAGATCTAGGAGCTTTCCCTCTGTTCGTGTTCAGTGGAGAGGTCAGCCCCCTGAGGCCTCGACCTGGGAGTCCGAGTCTGATATGCAAAGCCGTTATCCACATCTGTTCCCCGACTCGGGTACTTTTTTCTTTTGTCCGTTCGAGGACGAACGGTTGTTTAGAGGTGGAGGATGTGACGACCCAAAGGGTCATCACCTGTTTCCTCACTCGTTCCGTGCTTCCGAGGCCTTGAAAACCTCATTTTTACTTGCCTCGATTTGTGTGTGCAGTCCGAGCGCGTAGCCGGAAAGCTTTTATGTTGAAATATGTGAAATATGTGAAAACTTTGAAGAATTTTGATATTAATATGATTAAATTTGACTTCGATCAACATTTTTTGTAAACGGACCCGGACCCGTGATTTGACGGTCCCGGAGGGTCCGTAGAAAAATATGGGACTTGTGCATGTGCCCGGAGTCGAAATCCGAGGTCTAGAACCCGAGTAAAAGAATTTTTCTGTTAAATTGTTTTTCTGAAATTGTTAAGGAAAAAGGAAAAGAAAATTAATTAAAAGACTAGGGTATCGGGCTCGTATTTTGGTTCCGACGCCCGGTATAAGTCTTATATATTGTTTAAGCGCTTTCTGTGAAGTTTGGTCAAAATCAGACGTCGTTTGACGTATTTCGGACTATAAGTTCCAAGTTTTAAAGTTCATGAAGTTTAGAAGAAAAATCATGTATTTTGAGGCTTGATTCTATGTAAATGATGTTATTTTGGCGATTTGATCGTACTGATAAGTCCGTAGGATGTTTTTGAGGTTGTGTGTATGTTTGGTTTGGAGCCCCGAGGGCTCGGGTGAGTTTTGGATAGGTGTCGAGTTGCATTTTGAAATTTGAGGAAAATAATTGCAGGCCAGGTCTGTTGGCGTCGCATTTGCGAAGGAATTCTCACAAATGCGAGGCTCGCAAATGCGAATTTCTATCACAAATGCGAAGAAGGTGAAGGCCGGGCAAGATCGCAATTGCGATCAATACTTCGCAAATGCGAAATCTGGGGTAATGGGCTGTAGTCGCAAATGCGACGCCCTTGCTCGCAAAAGCGAGCTGGCCTTGATCGCAAATGCGATAGAACGTTCGCAAATGCGAACCTAGGCAGCTAGACCTGAGTTCGCAAATGCGATCCCAGATGTCGCAATTCCCAGGCAAGCATTGTTCACAAATGCGAACCAATGTTCGCAATTCCCATATCCGCAGCCCAACAAATTTTATACTTAGTCGAATTTTCATCACTTTTCACCATTCTTTCAAAACCCAAACACCATAGGCGATTTTTCAAGAGCAAACTTCATCCCAAATCACTTGTAAGTTGATTTTTACTCGATTATTTCAATCTTTAACATCATTAAACATGTTTTCCACTTGAAATCAAGGATTTTCATGGGTGATATTGGGGTTTTTAGGTAGAACCTAGGTTTTCTATAAATTGGGGAGTTGGACCTCGATTTGAGGTCCGATTTCAAAATAAATTACATATTTGAATTCGTGGGGGAATTGGTAACCGGGTTTTGGTCCGAACCTTGGGTTTTAACCTCGTGAGCCCGGGGGCATTTTTGGAATTTTTGGGAAAAAAACTTGGAAAAATCATTTTTATGCATTCAAATTGATTCATATAGTGTTTATTAAAGTAATTGAATAATTTATGATTAGATTCGAGCGAATTGGAGGTAGAACCGCGAGGTAAAGCTATAGTTGAGGATTAAGTGGATTCAAGGCTTTGAGGTAAGTGTTTGGTTTAACCCTAGCTTGAGGGTGTCACACCTCCTTTTTACGCACCTACCCCGGAGGATAAATGTATAAGGGAGTTTTTCCAATTTAAGTGACACTATTCGAAATGGGATTATTTATATATTTCAGAGTCGCCACTTGGGAAAGGTTTGGCTTTTGGTGTCCCAAGTCACCGTTTTATCTTGAATCCCAAATCGAGGAAATTTTCGACTTTCCAAATGAAGTCTGCGAACCAAAAATCCTGAGTAAGGAATTCTGTTGACCCGAGGGAAGGTGTTAGGCACCCCCGGATCCCGTGGTTCTAGCACGGTCGCTTAAACTGTAATAAATGGCCTAATATCTGATTTTAATACATGTCGTCCTATAGTGCAATTTTAAAAATTATTTACCACTTTATTATTATTTTTTATGAGAATTGCAACGTCGTGAAAACACACCTCGAACCACGTCACATCAATGTACCCGTGATTATTGGCATATTTCGACTCCGTTGAGATTTGAATTTGGGTCACATAAATGCGCACCTGATTTTAAGAAGGTAATATTATTAAATGACGGTCCTAAGGTGACTAGCGTATTATTATCTTTGCGAGAGGCCATGGAATTTGCTAAACGGCACGTCCCGAAGTCTAAAATATTTTTAACTTGATTAAAAGGGCCACGCAATGTAAGATTTTGTTTAGCTCGGCGCACCTTATTTTTATTTTTAAAAGGGCAACCTAAAGCAACTATAATTTTCTGTTATGTATTGTCTCTAAAAAGAAGAAAAGACCCTAATTAACTTAATGTTTCCAATCGGTTAAACATTTGAAAACGCTTGGGCTTCAGAAACCAATCCAAGAGAGATGGTATCCAGTTGGCGTTAAGTTGGCCAAACGCAGGCCTTTGCCCAGGCCTAAATGTGAAATGAATCACGCCCGGATCTGTGCCATGCCTTAAAAAGTGCTGAGGCCCATTTAAAACGTTAGAGCAGGCCCGAACTAATCCACCTTAACCAAATTTCATAGCTACTGGGTCACATTAGTACTGTGCTCCAGGATCCTTTATAACAATAAAACAATGCAACCACATTCCAAATCGATAAATACTGTGTATTAAATTCAGTTCCCATATTCAGATTAAAGGATTGCTATGTTACTTCACAAGCCATGATTGAACTAAAGTAATTATTAACTGAGTTGAAATATTGAATTTAAACAATCAACCTTGACGAATTAAACACTATTTCATGTATTGACCTAAGTTTACCATTTCCTATGCATTTTAACACTTAGGTCTAAACTGATGCTATTTTATTATCAATTAATTACGCAAATCACAACCATTACATGTCTACGATCACAAACTGACGACGAACAACCCAAATGTCAAACTTAGACGCCTATTTTCTGCTTTTAGAACTAGATTACTGAAGATAATCCAAGTCCATCACACTTCCTGTTTTAACATTAAACTACTACAAGCATTTAACTAAGATAGACTAAACTAATGTTTAAATAGACAAACATAGCCAAAAGTCCACAGTCTATTATAGTCCAAATCTATTACAAATAAACATCATACAATGTGAAACAACTAAAATTTGCGATAAAACTAGGTGACAACTTTATTTCATTCCTTCAAATTTGAGATCTACATCAGCTTGGAACCAGAAAGTGTACATGGAAGAGTATTGAAAATTCAGAAAATGGAGTATCAACAGCAGTAATGAGCAAGCAACAACAATTAAAATCCAGCCAGCACAGTGTCAGATTCGAGCTTAAATAGCCTCAATAAACCGGAAGTAAAGGAAGATGGGGTAACACCAATGAAACGTTAGAAACCAATTCAATCGAAACCAGTAAGCTTGCAATTAAAACCGGGACTGCTTTTGAGATTTCAGTAACCAAAAATAACCCAAACAACTCGAACAAAAACCCAAAATGACTTGAAATTGAATCTAGAAATACTAGGGAACTCGGATTAAACTAGCTTGCAACCAAACTCAAAAAAATTCCAATGAAACAGTCTTTTTGGAGTTTTTTGTGATGCTTTACTATATTTTTTTTTTGGTTTTTGAAGATTTGGAGTTTTGAAATTCAAATTTCAGTTGGGAATCTTGGAGAATACTTTAAAAGGAATTTTCCAGATCTGTCCTCTCCCCCTATTCTATCCGATCCCCCCTCCATTTATACCCCAAAAACAACTCCTTCCAGCCTGTTTAAACACTTCACCTTATCAAGAAATACATTCCCCATCTCATCCCCTGAAGACCACTACTGTCTGTCTTTTGTTATTAAACAAAAAATGGATATGGGGCAGCTTGAATATTAAATTCAGGCGTGCCTGAAAACACATGGCTTCCCACTTAATCACAGTATTTTAATTTAGTGAATTAATTCAACTTCATTAATTAAGTAATTCCTAAACTGATTGTGGTGAAAATTCTTATAACAACTGATAACAAACAAGCAATCTGCGACATTTAAAAAAACAGGCAATTTGACTCGATGTAATAACTGATTAAGTAATTTAACCATGGTGACAGTCTTAATTCGTTACAGACATAGAAATAGAAATGAAGCAGGAGGAGGAGAAGAGTGGAAATTAAACGAAAGAAAAGATGAAATAGCAAAAAAGGGAACTATCATACCTAAACGCCAAATGAACCTCATTATGAAATTGAACTTCGTCCTTTTGATTTAGACCAAAATGAGCCTCGACTATGTGTTCTCAACTGAAAACACATAGTCGAGGTCTGTTTCGGCCTCAATCACTGCTCCGTCATTGGCTTTTAGGGCTTCGTCAAACTCGAGCCTCGCCTCTGATTTGAAATTCGACCAATTTTGACGGGCTTCGAGGGAAACGGGTATGGTATTTGGGGTGAGGAGGCTATGGGGTTTGAGGGGTGTTGATTTGGTGCAGTTTAGGATTGGCGCCGCCACCAAGGAGTTTTGTGGCGGCGCTTGGGTTCATGTGGTCAAATTGATGTTCGAGGTGTTCTGGATTAATTCGAGGGGAACTAATGGTGTTCTAGCAGTGAGGGAGGTCTAGGGTTCAAGGGGTGTGAGTTTGGTGGTAAACGGAGGCGGCTCGGGTTTCGCTTGATTTTTCGATTGAAGATTCGAGACGATCTACAGGGATTCGAAGTTAGCTGCTATGAGGGTTGGGACGGGGAGGTTATGGGGACTTAGGGTGTAAAAATGGGGGCATTTGGCCCACTGGAACTGCCGTGAGGCGATTTCCGGTAGGCGGAGCACGGTGGTAGTAGGCGGCGTTACAGGAAGGTCTCTGAGGTTCGAGAGACGAGTGAGAGGGGTAGTCTGGTTCGGTTTGGGGTGGTAGGGTATTGGAGTTGGTATATTAAAATGGCTGAAGTAATCGAAGCCGTTGGATTATGGGAACCAACGGTCCAGATTAGGACACTCAAACCAAACGGGGCCTTTTTTGTTAAGTAGTGGACCGGGTTATGGGGCAAACGGGTCAGGTCGGGTTGGGAACGGGTATAGAGGGAGATTTTGGACCGTTGATCATTTGGATGAATGGTTGAGATCTGAGACGCCAAAACGGCGTCGTTTGGTTGATCTCTGAGATGGATCAAAATTTTGACCGGGTATAGGGGTGCTTTGGGCCTGGTTTTGGTCCAAATTAAAATGGCCCAATCGTTTTTCTCTTTATTTTCCATTTCTTTTCTTTTCTTTTAATTCCTAATTAAAAAGGATTAAAATCCTAGATTAAATTACAAAAAATTAAATTAACAATTAACACACAATT
This sequence comes from Nicotiana glauca, assembly GCA_026770625.1. Taxonomy (NCBI): domain Eukaryota; kingdom Viridiplantae; phylum Streptophyta; class Magnoliopsida; order Solanales; family Solanaceae; genus Nicotiana; species Nicotiana glauca. The sequence continues at coordinate 17,155 of MU749646.1, read as the reverse complement.
AAATACCAATTTAAAATAAAATCACACAACCAGACCTTTAAATGCTAAAATGCAAAGTATATTATTATTTTTTTTATGATTTTTATTTTTGTAAAACAAAACTTAATTACTCCTAATAAATCCTGAATGCAAAAAATGCAACATATTTTTTGTATTTTATATTAATTTAACAAATAAACACGCACAGACAAATGCAAACAATAAAAAAAAATAACACAAAACTCCACAAAATCACACACAACACAAAACTATTTTATTTTGAATTCTTTGGTAGTAATTCTCATATAGGGCAAAAATTACGTGCTCACAGCTGCCCTTCTTTTTCCGGAAACACGAAGAGTTTTCGTGCAAAGATAAATGAGCGGATACAAGCAATTTTTGCCCGTTCGAGTACCCCATGTGAAGCATTTTTGAAAGAGTCTGACCGAACCTTTGCTTCAGAAGGTCTCCTACATATCCCTGGCCAAAAGGGAATCAGGTCAATGTAGTTCGGGAAGTTTTGGTAGCTGGGACTACCATGTAGCTGTGGTTTACTGTTATTGTCATTGCTACTGCTACTACTGCTTACTGACCTCCTTATTACACTAAAGGGAAAATCAAAGCTAAGCTAGCTATGTCTAACAGCTATGAGTTACAAGATTTCTATCTATAATTCTCTTGAAACTTGATCTTGAGTCTTAGCTGATTTTGCTAGTAGACTTCGATCTGAATCTTGATTCTCGCAAGTTGTAGCAGCTTGTTTCTTTCTGCAGTATTGAGTAAAACAGGATGGGCGGAGCTTGTGACTTCAACCAGATTTCGAGTAATCCGCACCTTTGTTGGCTCCAATATATGAGCTCATTTATTTTTGGATTTTTCTTCTTTTCTTTATTCTGGATGGAGACTAATTCCATCGGTCGTCTTGTGCCTTGTGTTTTGAGGTCAACCTGCTTAAGACATCAAAGACAAACAAACGAATGAAATTTTCTGCCCCAGTTTTCACTAGGAAACTTTCGTGAGTTAGTTGTGACGCATATCTAAACAGTCAAATCAGGATTGTGTATCCTTGTGAATGGATCCAGGTTGTGCTGGGAAATAGCCGGGCTATGCCGGAAAGGTTCGCGGGTTATGCCGGGAAGAATCATCGGGTTATGCCGGAAAATTCATCGGGTTATGCCGGAAAGGGTCAACGGGTTATGCTGGAAAAAGCAATCGGGTTATGCTGGGAAAGTCATCGGGTTATGCCGAAAAGGTCCTCGGGTTATGCCGGGAAAGTCATCGGGTTATGCCGAAAAAGTCATCGGGTTATGCCGGGAAAGTCATCGGGTTATGCCGGAAAGGTCCACGGGTTATGCCAGGAAAGTCCATCGGGTTATGCCGAAAAGGTCATCGGGTTATGCCGGAAAAGGTCCACGGGTTATGCCGGGAAAGTCATCGGGTTATGCCGGGATTTGGAAAGAAAAGGCTCCTTGGGTTATGCCAGGGAGAGTCATCAGGTTATGCCGAAAAGGTCCACGGGTTATGCCGGAAAAGTCATCGGGTTATGCCGAAAAAGTCATCAGGTTATGCCGAAAAGGTCCGCAGGTTATGCCGGGAAAGTCATCGGTTTTATGCCGGAAAAGTCATCGGGTTATGCCGAAAAAGTTATCGGGTTGATGCTGAAAAGGTCCGCGGGTTATGCTGGGAAAGTCATCGGGTTATGCCGAAAAGGTCCACGGGTTATGCCGGGATTTTGGAAAGAAAAGGCTCCTCGGGTTATGCCAGGGAGATCCACGGGTTATGCCGGAATTTTTTGAGAAGTGGGATCCTATGCTACTATGATTTTCCTTTGGGACTTTCATTTTTATTTCTTTACTTTGGTTTTTCTCTTTAAGGAAACTTCCTTTTTGGTCGTTTTTCCTGTCGCAAAGTTGTTTCAGCATTTGCACATTTCATTTCTTTTTGGGTTGCACCCGTATCTTGCATGGTTGCTTTGAACAAGACCTGTTTTCAACAAAGAACTATTTGTTAGTTGAAACGGTGGTTGGTTTTGTGTCCTTGATCATTCCCATCGCTTGATCCTGACCCCATTTCCGTTGAGAACTTTGCTGCTTGTTGGCCTTGAGGGTGAATCTCTTTTCACACTGACCGGGTTCAGCCTTAGGATTTCGGGATAACTCGCACGTGTGGGCTCTAGTTTTTCCACCTGATTCCGCTTTCCGGACCTTTGCCTTTGACTTTCTCTCCTTTCTAATGTCTTTTACTTTGGAAGCAATCAACTACCATGGTCAATCGGGATTGGACTGATGCACCCCTGAGGCTAGCTATTTTCTTCGACTCTTGCCAGGTTGAGCCCTGTGAAAGCAATCCTTCTACCTTTTCTTTGTAATTGTTACGGAATCAGGGTCAAACCGAAAGGGATTCAAAGAAAAAGTATGCAAAAGGCAAGCATATGAGTTTAAAGAGAAGCGTCCCTTTCGGGGAAAAAAAAGGACTTATCTGGGGTATGCATGCTGGCTTCAAATGAACATGACATACCTCTTGGACTGGATGCCCGACCTAACACAAACTTTCCAGCTTCTCGTGAACCCATTGATCTACATTTCAAAACCAGGGAACCTTGCCAGGACTCTTTGCGTGATGAGATGTCTTCTTTTCGGCCGACAGCGCCCTTTGCAGGTTTTCGCTAATCGAACTCTCTTATTTCTCTTCTTACCGTTGCCCGATAGTGCTCTTTGCGAGTTTTCACTAAGCGGACTCTCTCATTTTCAGTTTCTCGACTCCCGTCGCCTTATGTGCCCGAAGGTTTTCACCAATAAGACTCTCTCATTATATTTCTCTCAGTTTAGAATGCATAAGCTTTCAACCAATGGTATTTCTCAGCTCTCACGCCTTTGGCAATTGATCTGAAGGACTTGTACTTGGTTTTGGGTAAAAGAATTGCGGACGGGATTACAACTTTGGAACCATTTGGTGGGCTCATGGTCGAACCATTATAACATCTGCCCCAGTTTCACTTTTCGGGAAATTTGGATTTTTGGTGTGGTGTGACTGAACCCCAGAGAGAGACTGCCTACGTATCCTTTCGGAATCAAGTCAGTCGTAGTTCAAACCAATTATCTGATTTTGTTTTGTTTTTTTAATTATTATTATTATTTTTTATTAATAAAATTGTTCCCTTTTTGTTCAACGGTGCTTCTGGATTCCAAAGAGGGTAGCCAAGGAAATGTAACCGGCTCAAAGGGCTTGCAAAAGGGTTGATAGTGTTTGGGTAGCAGGAATAAAAGCCTTTGTCATTTCAAATGCGCAAAGACATCACCAAAGCAAACTCAGACATAGTACCTTTTTACCGCGTCTGTATTCACAGCCGCTTCTGGATCATTTCCTTCGATGTCCCCCAAGTATAATGCCCCTCTCGGCAGTATTCTTCTAATGATATACGGACCTTTCCGGTTAGGAGCAAACTTTCCTTTTGCTTCCTGATGATGAGGAAGAATACTCCTCAACACCAATTGTCCCACTTCAAATTTCCTAGGTCGTACTTTCTTGTTATAGGCATGGGCCATTCTTTGCTGGTACAACTGCCCGTGGCAAACTGCGGCCATCCGTTTTTCATCAATCAAAATCAACTGTTCCAATCGAGTTTTAACCCATTCACTATCTTCAACCTCTGCTTCAACAATTGTCCGGAGCGAAAGGATTTCTACCTCTACCGGTATCACAGCTTCGGTTTCATAGACCAACAAGTATGGGGTGGCTCCTACCGATATGCGCACTGTAGTGCGATATCCCAGTAAGGCAAAGGGCAACTGTTCATGCCACTGTCTGGAACTCTGTATTGTCTTTCTCAAAATCTTCTTGATGTTCTTGTTCGATGCTTCAACAGCGCCGTTGGCTTTGGGCAGATAAGGAGTGGAGTTTCTATGCGTTATTTTGAATTGTTCGCATACTTCCTCCATCAAATGACTGTTCAGGTTCGCAGCATTATTTGTGATGATGGTTGCGGGAATACTGAAACGACAAATAAGGTTTGAATGTACAAAATCCACTATAGCTTTCTTAGTGACCATTTTGAGAGTGATAGCTTCGACCCAATTTGTGAAGTAATCAATAGCAACCAATATGAATTTGTGCCCATTTGAAGCCTTTTGCTCAATCGGACCAATGACATCCATACCCCATGCGACAAAAGGCCAAGGTGCTAATATAGGATGTAGCTCTGTTGGAGGTGCATGAATCAGATCTCCATGCACCTGACACTGATGATATTTTCGGATAAAGCTAAAGCAGTCTTTCTCCATGGTTATCCAATAATACCCGGCTCGAAGGATTTTCTTTGCCAAGACATACCCGTTCATATGAGGTCCGCACACTCCTGCGTGCACTTCTTGCATGATCCTTCCTGCTTCCTCAGCGTCAAGACATCTCAACAAGTTAAGGTCCGGGTTTTTTTTATACAAGACCTCACCGCTCAAAAAGAAACCGCTCACATGTCGCCTAATAGTTCTCTTTTGATCTCCAGTAGCATGTTTGGGGTATTCTTTTGTTTTCAAAAACCTCTTAATACCATGGTACCATGGTTGGATGTTCGGTCCCGCCTCGACTGTATTATAGTAACTGTGTCTTTCCCTGATTTGAATTTCCAAGGGATCGATGTGGGCATTGCCTGGATAAGGTAACATTGAAGCTAAAGTGGCAAGTGCATTAGCTAGTTCATTGTGACACCGTGGTATGTACCTGAACTCTATTGATTTGAATCGCTTACCGAGATCCTCCACGTGTTGTCGGTAAGGAATAATCTTGACATCTCGGGTCTCCCATTCACCCTGGGCTTGCCGGATAATCAGATCAGAATCTCCCATAATCAACAAATCTTCAACATCTTGATCGATTGCCATATTCATGCCCATGATGCAGGCTTCATATTCAGCTGTATTGTTCGTGCAAAAGAAACGGAGCCTAACTGTAGCCGGATAATGCTGACCAGTGGGTGAGATCAAGATTGCCCCAACTCCTACACCTTTGGCGTTTACGGCCCCATCAAAGAACATTTTCCAAGCATGAGTGTCTTCAGGGACTACTTCTATTGTGTTTACCTCTTCATCTGGAAAATAAGTACTCAATGGTTGGTATTCCTCGTCAATCGGGTTTTCAGCCAAATGATCCGCCAATGCCTGGGCTTTCATTGTTATGCGAGTGACGTAGACTATGTCGAATTCGGTAAGCAAAATTTGCCACTTTTCCAGTCTCCAGTGGGCATCGGTTTCTGGAATATGTACTTCAAAGGATCTAACCTAGTTATGAGGTGAGTAGTATGAGCCTGAAGATAATGTCTCAGCTTTTTAGCGACCCATGTCAAAGCGCAGCACGTTCTTTCCAACAAAGTATATTTGACTTCATAGCTGGTGAACTTCTTGCTCAAGTAGTAGATCGCCTGCTCTTTCTTTCCAGTTATATCATTCTGCCCGAGGACACAACCAAAAGAGTTTTCTAAGACTGTCAGATACAAGAATAGAGGTCTCCCTGGTTCTGGCGGGACCAAAACGGGAGGATTTGAGAGATATTCTTTGATCTTGTCGAAAGCCTCCTGACACTCAGTTGTCCATTTGATTGTTGTATCTTTCCTTAATAGCTTGAATATAGGCTCACATGTGGTAGTCAGTTGAGCGATGAACCGGCTGATATAGTTTAACCTGCCCAATAGACTCATCACGTCTTTCTTTGTCCTTGGAGGAGGCAGGTCCCGGATAGCCTTTATCTTTGTTGGATCTAACTCGATACCTCTCCTGCTGACTATGAAACCCAGAAGTTTGCCTGATGGGACTCCGAAGGCACATTTGGCCGGATTCAGCTTCAAGTCATATTTTCGCAGCCTCTCGAAAAACTTCCTCAAATCTCGAACATGATCGTCCTGAGTACTGGACTTGATGATTACGTCGTCTATATACACCTTTATCTCTTGATGCATCATATCATGAAAAATGGCAGTCATGGCTCTCATATAAGTTGCCCCGGCGTTCTTCAAACCAAACGGCATAACCCGGTAACAGTAAGTACCTCAAGGTGTGGTGAAAGCCATTTTCTTAGCATCTTCTTCATCCATCAACACCTGGTGATATCCCGCATAACAATCCACGAAGGACTGTATCTCATGTTTGGCGCAGTTATCAACAAGGATGTGGATGTAGGGCAAGGGGAAGTTATCTTTGGGACTTGCTTTATTCAAATCTCGGTAATCCATACACACCCGGGTTTTACCATCTTTCTTCGGTACAGGAACTACATTAGCCAGCCACGTAGTATACTGGACCACCCAGATCACCCATGTTTTCAACAGTTTTGTGATTTCTTCTTTGATCTTATCACTGACATCAATCTTAAACTTTCTCTGTTTTTGCTGAACTGGGGGATAATCAGTGTAAATTGGCAATTTATGCACCACTAGATCAACACTTAGTCTCGGCATGTCATCGTATGACCAAGCAAACACATCTTTAAACTCAAACAAGAGTTGAATTATTGCATCCCTTGTTTTATCATCTGTGGGAATGCTTATTTTGGTTTCTCGGATTTCCTCAGAAGTTCCCAAATTAACCGGTTCTGTATTATTCAAGTTTGGCTTAGGTTTATTCTCAAAGTGTTCCAGTTCTCGATTTATTTCCCTAAAAGCCTCTTCTTCATCATATTCTGGTTCTTGGTTCATTATTTCACAATTAGGCAGCATGTTTAGATCTGGGCATGAAGTCCGCAAGCATGTCATGTCATTTAAAGCCGCATTATTAGAACTGAAAAGAGGAAATGAAAGATAAAGAAAAATAGCAAAAATCAGAAAAATAAAGAAAATAAACGATGAAATATTAATTTCATTTCTTGGAATTGGGAAATAAAAAGGGTTTACATTCAGGAAATTGAAAATAGGAAAATAAAGAAGACATCCGAGTTACACCCTGGGATAACTCATGATGCAGGAAAAGTGGCAGGACAAGTCTACCCGGACTCCCGCCTGATTGGGAACGGTGTAGCCTTCCAATTTTGAAGTTTAGCATCTGGCCCCATGTATAGCACCTCAGCGGTGCTTGTGCCTTCTCCCAGCTGCACCATGTGGGTTTCATAAAGCATTTCTCTCATTGCCCCACATATTTCCTCAATCTCTTCGGCTGTAAAGGCCTCATCCTCTTCTTCTTCATCATACCTTGGCCTGACGAAGGTTTCGTACAAGTGTGGCAGTGGTTGAGGTAAATCCCAGCCCTCATTCTTTCTCTTATTCGCCCACTCTTCATCACATGGGGTATGATGGAAGCCTATCCCAAAGAACTTCTCAGTTGAAGGCAAGGTGATCGGTTCAGATATTCCTTGCAATGATTTTCTGAGCCCTTTTCCTGGTTTGAATCCCCGTCGGATCATTTCTTTAGCAACCATGATCGAGGCATTGGACAAGAAAGGTTGGAGGCAAGGGCTCCCCTCTTCATACCGATCCGCCAATACAACTTCAAAAGCCTGATAGACTATGTGCTCACTTCCCTCTCTTGCTTCGAGATGTGGGATGGATGGATCCCGATAGATAGACTGCTCGTCTTCTCCTTGGACCACAATTTCCTGATACTCATGTTCGAACTTCACCATTTGATGGAGAGTAGAGGGTACGGCCCCTGCAGCATGAATACAAGGCCTTCCGAGAAGAAAGTTGTAAGATGTGTCCATATCTAGCACTTGGAAGGTTACCTCAAAGTCCACGGGGCCAATGGTCAGGATTAAGTCGATTTCTCCAATCGTGTCCCTTTTGATGCCATCAAAAGCTCTTACACAGACGTTATTGGGACGAATCCTTCCGGTCCCAATTTCCATTCTCTGCAGTGTGGAGAGTGGGCAAATGTCGACACCCGAGCCCCCGTCCACCATTACTCGTTTGACGTAGTATCCTTCGCACTTGACGGTCAGGTGTAAGGCCTTGTTATGAGCCGCTCCCTCTGGAGGCAAATCGTTCTTATTAAAGGAAATTTGATTGACAGCAAAGAACATTTCTGCCATTCTTTCGAGTTGCTCGAGCGAAGTCTCAGCTGGCACATATGCCTCGTTTAGAGTTTTCATTAGGATCTTCTGATGCTCGGGAGACCTCATTAACAAAGATAGCATCGACACTTGTTCAGGGCACTTACGCAACTGATCTACCACTTCATAGTCGGGCATCTTCATTTTCTGAAAGAAAACCTCTGCCTCCTCAGCGTTCACAGGCCTTTTGTGTGGAATGCGATTTTGCGAGGCATTGTTTATCTCTTGTACCCCTGAATATTTCTTAGCAACGGTATTCCCCAAGAGTTCTCCTGTGATTTCTTTACCTTTATATGTAACCAACGCCTGCTGATAATTCCATGGTACTGCAGACGAGTCTGTCATCGGCTTCTGTGGCATGCGTCCAATAACCACTGGCTCATTCAGCCGAAGCAGTTTAATTGTCCCCCGGACCACATAGGCTCCTTTTGGAATATACATTGGTGTTACCTTTTTCACTTTAAATCTCTTTAGAGTACTCGTGACTAATGGCTTTTCTTGGTGACCACGCGAGACATAGAGAAACCCATTTTTAGGAGGCACCATCTCTGCTTTCGTTTCGACTTTCTTCTCAAATTCTGTCTTGACAGTTTTAGCCTTCTATCCCCCTTTCTCTTGCTTCGGGGCTGCCTTAGGCTTCCTTTCTACATCAACGATATCAATTATGGCTTTCAAGGCGGGATCAAACTCCTTGTCTTCATAGATCATCCCGATCACCGGCCCATTATTGTGAGCGGGCAAGGGATTGTTAGTCACATTTGGGACCTCCTCGTCCCTTACCACTATCTTACCCTATTCTATCAGGTTCTCCACTGCCCTTTTTAAAGTCCAGCAATTGTTTGTATCATGCCCTTCTACCCCTAAATGATAGGCACATCTGACACCTCGCTGATATGATGGTGATTCTGGGTTTTGCCCGTTTGGTGGTATGGGTTGCAGGAAACCCATTTGGACAAGCTTTAGGAATAACTCAGAATATGGTTCACTGATGGGTGTGAAAGTTTGTCTCCTGGTTGGTTCCCGAGGACGGAAGTTATTCTGGGGTGGTTGAGGATTATAGTGGTTTCGGTAAGGAGGCTGGTTTCTAGGAGGTGGAGCTTGGTTCCGGTTGACTTGTTGCGACGGTCGGCCATAAGGTTGAGCATTCATAACCATGTAGGGCTGAGGAGTATAGGCCATATCTTGGTGGGGTAGTAGTGCTGCGGGGGTCTTTCCGGAAAAAGAGACCTGGGGGTATGGTACTTTCTTGCATCTGACGCCGCCATGGATGTTTCTTCCTTCTTCTTGCCTCTCTCTACTCCTCCAGACCCACCCTGAATGGCTTGGAAGGTAGCTCTGATACCGGATTGGATCAAAATTCGACCAGTTTTCAAACCGTTCTCGACCATTTCGCCAATCTTGATGGTTTCGGCGAATGGTCTACCCATTCCGGACATCATATTTTGGAAGTAGTCTGGATCCTGAGCTTGGAGGAAAACCGTGACCATTTTGACCTCATCCATTGGAGGTTTTACCCTGGATGCCTGCTCGCGCCATTTGACTGCGTATTCTCGGAAGCTTTCCGAGGGCTTCTTCTTTAGGTTCGTCAACGAGTTCCTATCTGGAGCTATGTCAATATTGTATTAGATCTGGTTGACGAAGTCTCTGGCAAGATCATCCCATATGTGCTAGCAGGATATATCTTGGTCCATGTACCACTCAGATGCGATACCAACCAGACTCTCTCCAAAATAGGCCATGAGGAGCTCTTCTTTTCCACCAGCTCTTCGCAGCTGGTTGCAGTACCTCTTGAGATAAGCGATGGGATCACCGTGCCCATCGTACTTCTCAAACTTTGGGGTTTTGAATCCCAATGGCGAATGCACATGGGGGAACATGCACAAGTCAGTATAAGACACACTTTTCCGTCCACTTAAGCCTTGTATATTTTTTAAACTTTGCTCTAGACTCCTCATTCTTTTGGACATCTCATCCTGCTCGGGTGCTTTAGGCGTTTGATTTTGCCCTGGTGTAAGCTCATCTCGAGGCGGCTGAGGATAAGCATTGGCAGTAAACCGGGTAGGTTCCAATGAGAAAGATGGTGCTTGAAATGTGAATGAAGAGGAGTCAAAGTTGGGCCTGGGTAAAACGGGTTGTGCCGTGGCTGAACAAGGCGGTGCGGTGAATATGTTTGAAGCCGCACCTATCGCTAGCACCTGGGGGTAATACTCGGAAGGTGATCCGGTGAAGTGAGCTGAAATGGTAGGATGCCCGAACGGGGTAGTTGGATAACTTATGGGGACGTTGGAGGTCCCACTTGCCCTAGGAAACAGCTTAGGGAATCCAGGGATCGCAGTCAGTAGTTCTCTTCCATTGCTCCAGGCGTACCACATTTCCATTATACAGAGACGCAGAATTCTATTTTCCTCGGCCGTTGCTAACTTAGAAGTTGGGACGGCTGAGATTGAACTTTCCTCCGAGATGGAATCGTTGGTAGGGGAATTTCTGAAGACATTTCAACACTTCCCTTCGACCTCGTGAAGTATGTATGTACGCTTTCTTTTGACCTCGTGAAGGATGATTGAACACTTCCTTTTGACCACGTATAATATGAATGTGAGGCCAGATTACCACAAAACCAATCACTTTTCTATAGAACCTGGACACAGCAACAACTGGTTAATTTGAGACAAATAACATATAGGTAATCTCACGTAGGGGTGTGATGCACCTATACAGTTAGATGGATTTCTACATGTTTTGCAACTGTTGCATGCATCATTCCGGCATTTCTTTAAGCATTTTCCTATTTCCTTTTATTTTATTTACATCCCCTTTTTTTAGGGTTACGGTCGAATTTGATGAAGATTTCCTACGTATCATGACCCCGCACGAATCAGACCAAGCGTAGTTCGTAAAAAAAATGAATGCAAAAATAAAGAAACAATTTTTTTGGGAATTTTCTATTTCATTAATAAAACATTTATTACCAACTAGAAATTTTGAAAGGGAAACAACAGCCTTAAAATAAAGTACAGACTCAAACACTACTAACAGACTCTAGTACGAAAAGGAAAATGGACTCTAACAGACAACAGACTCCAGAAAAAGAAAATACAGACTCGAGCTACGAGTACATTAAAGCTTCAAATTTTGGTGCCCACGGGGCATCGTTCGGCCTCTCCGCAGGCTTAGGTTCAAGATCCCGTTCCAGTTGCTCCCGTTCATGCATTGTCCGCTTGACAAAAATCATTACTGCCGAGAAGAAGGTAGTGCGGGTCATATCTTCACACATCTGGCACCTCTTAACGATAGCATGGGCGATAGTCTCAACCTTGTCCCTGGTTCGACCCTTTTCTATGAGCAGACGCCTTATTTGATCATTATGGGCTTCCAAAATCTGAGAATCCTGAAGGT
>MU749644.1:223537-263412 GCA_026770625.1 Nicotiana glauca | reverse complement strand
TTTGTCTATTTTAATTCTTGTATTTTCACCTTCCTTTTGTATTGTATGTATCTTTATTTGTATTTTGTATTTCATTTATTATTTTTAATTTCTAAGAAATTATTTAAAATAAAAAAAATAAAAAATGCAATGACCATTTTTGTAATTTTCTTTAATTTTGCTCTAAAATAAATTGCTACCTAATTAATATTAAGAATGAAATAAAATTCTAAATGCATATTTTGTATTTTTTAACATGAGTTATTATGCAACTAATTAATATGATGAAAATGCAATAAAATTCCTAAAAATTGTAAAATTATTTAATTTGAAACTTTTGGAACAATTTGCTTAGGGTAAAAATCGCGTGCTCACAGGGACGACCATGGATTCATGCCGCCAAGGCAGTTCCATCTACTCTGCATCAAATGGTTAAGTTTGAATGGGACCGACAAGAGATTGTGGTTCATGGTGAGGATAGTTTGTGCTCGTATAGCGACACCATTGTACCATTTATTGAAGTAGAGGACAGCATCGGGCCATGGGTATACCAAGTTTGTGACACAGTATTGGTCGAGAGAATTCCGGAGGGGAAATACATTCCAAATACAAATGTAACCTCTGCATCTATCATGGTAGCCTGTGAGATGTTGAGAAACAGTTTTGTACCCGGGAAAGGTTTGGGTTCGTCTCTTCAAGGCATTATACAGCCGGTAGGAACCTTCGGTTTGGGGTTTAAGCCTACAACTGCAGACATCCGAAGAGCTAAGAAGATGAAGCAAAAGGCATGGGTCCTTCCAAAGCCAGTCTCGCGCCTCTCCAATTGTCAAGTCTGGTACTAGAAGACGTCCAACAACGATAATTCCTGGTCCTATGGTCAACCCTGATAAAGAGTTGATAAAGAAGTTCGAGAATTTGTTCAATGATGTGAACATGATAGAAAGTGGAGAAGGTCCTAGTAACGCCAAAGTGCAATTTGTGGGACCCAAGACAAATCTCAATAATGGGAGGGCTACTCCTCTCCCCACTCGGAAGGAGTCTTGGTAGTTCGCTCTGATTTTCCTTCCTGTTTGTCTGGATTATTCCAGGGTTGTAATCCAGATTTTATTTTCAATCTTTCAAAGTGTGCAAAACGTTGTTATCTTATATTTCAATAAAATGGAAATTTCTCTTCTTAATTCCTTATTTTAATTTTTGTTCTCTTCTTTTCTTTTCTGTACAGTTCTCTTTATACTTATCTTAATGACATGGCATGCATGATGGATCCTCAATCCAGTCTAAAAAATCAATCTGACTCCAAACTAATAGTGCAAGAGGTAGATTGTGATGATGAGTCGGGATATGATGAGGATGAAGCCTTCGAAGAGATTAGTAGGGATCTAAGTCACTTCGAAGAGAAACCTAGACCCAATCTAAATGATACCGAAGTCATCAATCTAGGGGACACAGATAACATTAGAGAAACCAAAGTAAGCATCCACCTTCAACAAAATATTAGGGAAGAGTTAATCAAAATACTTGTTGAATTCAAAGATGTTTTTACATGATCATATGACGATATGTCGGGTTTAAGCACTGATTTAGTGTTTCATAAATTGCCCACTGACCCGACGTTCCCTCCCGTCAAGCAAAAATTGAGGAAATTCAAAACTGATATGAGTGTAAAGATTGAGGAACAGATAACCAAACATCTAGATGCAAAGGTTATTCGAGTCACTCGGTATCCTGATTGGTTGGCTAACGTTGTGCCGGTGCCTAATAAGGACGGGAAGATCAGGGTATGCGTTGACTATCACAATCTTAACAAAGCAAGCCCAAAAGACAATTTTCCATTACCAAATATCCACATATTGATTGACAATTGTGCAAAGCGTGATATTGGATCTTTTGTGGATTGTTATGCCGGATATTATCAGATCTTAATGGATGAAGAAGATGCAGAGAAGATGACATTCATCACACCGTGGGGAACTTATTGTTACAGGGTAATGCCATTTGGTTTGAAGAATGCTGGGGCAACCTACATGAGAGCAGTGACTATTGTGTTTCATGATATGATACACAAGGAAATTGAGGTATACGTAGACGATGTGATTATAAAATCAAAGCAATATGCCTACCACGTCGGAGACTTAAGGAAGTTTTTCCAAAGGCTTCGAAGGTACAACCTCAAGCTTAACCCTGCCAAGTGCGCATTTGGTGTTCCATCTAGAAAGCTGTTGGGATTCATAGTCAGTCGGCAAGGCATTGAGTTAGACCCATCAAAGATCAAATCCACACAAGAATTACCACCCCCGAAGAACAAGACTGAAGTGATGAGTCTGTTAGGGAGGTTGAACTACATCAGCGGGTTTATTGCTCAGCTCACAACAACTTATGAGCCTATTTTTAGATTGCTAAAGAAAGACACTGCGGTCGAATGGACTGAGGAGTGTCAAGAAGCATTTGATAAGATAAAGGGGTACTTGTCGAGTCCACCTATGTTGGTTCCACCTTAACCACGAAGACCTTTGATTCTTTATTTAACGGTCGTGAAAAATTCATTTGGCTGTGTACTGGGGTAGCATGACATCACCGGTAGGAAGGAACAAGCGATATATTATCTCAGCAAGAAGTTCACAGCTTATGAGGTTAAGTACACTCACCTTGAGAAGACATGTTGTGCCCTAACTTGGGTAGCACAAAAATTGAAACATTATCTGTCATCATACACTATTTACCTCATTTCACGCTTGGATCTGTTGAAGTATATCTTCCAAAAGCCTATGCCCATAGGGAGACTTGCGAAATAACAAATATTACACACGGAGTTCGACATCGTCTGCGTGATGAGGACTGCAATGAAAGCCCAAGCATTGGCCGATCACTTGGCTGAAAACCCGGTCGATGAAGAATACGAGCCATTGAGGACTTATTTTCCTGATGAAGAGGTGATGCATATTGATGAATTGGAACTGCCAGAAGAACCCGGATGGAAACTTTTCTTTGATGGGGCTGCCAATATGAAAGGAGTTGGAATAGGAGTCGTGCTTATTTCTGAAATAGGACATCACTATCCTGTTACAGCTCGGCTTCAGTTTTATTGTACCAACAACATGGATAAGTACGAGGCATGCATTTTGGGCTTAAGGTTAGCTACAAATATGAATGTTCAGGAAGTCTTGGTCTTGGGAGACTCGGACCTTCCAGTGCATCAAATTCAAGGAGAATGGGAGACACGGGATTTGAAGCTCATATCGTACCAACAATGTTTGCATGATATTTGTCAACGGTTTTGGTCAGTGGAGTTCAAACATATTCCAAGGGTCCATAATGAGGTTGTCGATGCTTTGGCTACCTTGGCAGCAATGTTGCATCATCCAGACAAAGCTTATTTTGATCCTTTGCATATTCAAGTTCGCGATCAGCATGGTTATTGTAACATGGTAGAAGAAGAACATGATGGAGAACTATGGTTCCATGATATCAAGGAGTAACTCATAATGGGGATACACCCGGAACAAGCCACAGGAGATCAAAAGAGAGCAATTCGACGATTGGCAAGTGGATTTTTCCCTAGTGGAGGAGTTTTATACAAAATAACACCGGACCTTGGATTGCTAAGATGCATAGATGCTAGACAAGCCACAACAGTCATGACAGAGGTACATTCTGGAGTTTGCGGACCACATATGAGCGGATATGTGTTGGCGAAGAAGATTCTTCGAGCAGGGTATTATTGGATCGCTATGGAGCGAGATTGTATTAGCTTTGTGTGTAAATGTCATCAATGCCAGATATACGGGGATTTGATTCATTCTCCACCATCGGAATTGCACACAATGTCAACACCATGGCCCTTCGTTGCTTGGGGCATGGATGTCATTAGACCTATTGATCCAGCAGCATCCAACGGACACAGGTTCATTCTGGTCGCCATTGATTATTTTACCAAATGGGTTGAGGCTAAAACTTTAAAGTCTGTAACCAAGAAGGCAGTGGTTGATTTTGTACATTCAAACATCATCTGTCGATTTGGAATACCAAAGGTGATTATCACAGATAACGGTGCTAATCTTAACAGCAATTTGATGAAATAAGTATGTCAACAATTCAAGAATACGCATCGCAATTCCACCCCATATCGTCCCAAGGCAAATGGATCAGTCGAGGCAGCCAATAAAAATATAAAGAAAATACTAAGGAAAATGTTAGAAGGTTCCAGGCAATGGCATGAAAAGTTACCATTTGCGTTGTTGGGTTATCGCACTACTGTTCGTACTTCAGTAGGTGCAACTCCATATTTGTTGGTATATGGTACCGAAGCAGTAATACCTGCGGAAGTTGAAATCCCATCCCTTCGGATTGTCGCCGAGGCTGAGATTGATGATGATGAGTGGGTCAAAACCCGTTTGGAGCAATTGAATTTGATTGATAAGAAAAGGTTGGCAGCAGTATGTCATGGCCAGTTATATCATAAAAGAATGGCAAGAGCATACAACAAGAAGGTGCATCCCCGTAAGTTTGAAGTAGGGCAGCAAGTGTTGAAATGGATCCTTCCACATCAGGCTGAAGCATAGGGCAAGTTTGCCCCAAATTGGCAAGGACCGTTCATTGTGACCAGAGTATTGTCCAATGGAGCTTTATGTTTAACAGATATCGAAGGAAAATACATAGATATGGCTATCAATACCGATGCAGTCAAGAGATATTATGTATGATTTCTTTGATAATTATTGATTGTTCGTACTTGGCATTATTTCGAAGATTGAAATGACGAAGGCAATTTGTTCTTCTATCCAAACACTTTACCCATTGTTTTCCCTTTTGATCCTTATCTATTTTTATTTCGTACCCCTCTTTTGGAATCAATAACCAAAAAGAATGAAAAGAAAATAAAAACACAGAAGAAAAGTAATTAATAAAAAGAAAAATTGTAACAACAAGGAAGAAGGTGTGAACTACATTTGACCTGATTCCTTTTAAGGATGCGTAGGCAGCCTCACGGCTCGGTCATAGTGAAAACAAAATCAAAAGATCCCAAGCAAGAAAATGGGGCAGAAGTTGTGTTGGTGATGAGAAATTTGATTCCAAAAGTTGTAATTCTAACCCGCTGAATTTGTTTTGAGCTTTTTGATACCCCTTTCGTTTCCAACCCTATCAAAGAACCCACATTACTGTCCAAAGAAAGACCTCCCGATCAGTCTTCGAGGAGCGCCAAGTCGAGCAAATAAATAGAATCCATACCAGGGGGCAACACCCTGATTTAAGCAAGAAAAATGAAAAATGAGAGAGTCTTATTGGTAAAAACCTGCAAGGGCACTATAAGGCGACGAAATATGAGAAAAAGTAAAAATGAGAGAGTCTTATTGGTGAAAACCTTCATGGGCACAATAAGGCGACAAGGAAGTGAGAAAGGGACAAATGAGATAAGGTTGACGGCAAAAGATCCGTCAAAGCATCAAGCTGAACAGGGATGGTGATTCGGCAAAAAGAGTTGGGTTGTGGAAAACTTTGAGGCACAAAGCAAGACAATTGGGAAATTGATTGATTGAATAGGCTAGTTTGATTAATTCGAAATGCACAACATGATCATTGGGTTCGGTCATCCCATTCGGATAAGTCCTTTCCTTTTCTCAAGTGGCTTTCCAAAGGAAGATTTTTCTTTTTTGTTTTTCATCTTTGGAAATCATCGATTTTCATTTCTTTTGGCTACGGCTTTTCAATAATAGTTTATTTTTAACAAATAAGAAGGGTTTTCATACCTTACTACCAGTCTCCAATAGGGAGCAAAGCGAAATGTGGGTAGGAAAGTCCGAAGGCAATGTGATGGGACGTAAAAGGCGTCATCGAAAGTCCAAATGATGGAATTATTAAGATCCCGTGAAAGTATTGGGATCAGATAAGAGGTATAAAAAAGGGGAAGGCAACAGTTGGAAAGTTTCAGATAAGAAGGCTAGAAGTGGGAAGTAACAGTTGGAAAGTTTGTGGATAAGGAAGTATTCGGATGATCGGAAATTCTCGACCAGGTTCAAAGCAGTTAGACAAAACAGAGTACGAAAAGGAGAGGGGGAAAACCATCCCCAGCAAAAGTATCACAACTAATCAACACATTTTAAACTGACAAATTTTCTTTGATTTGAAACAGGAACGGAAAAATGTTGTTGATAGTGGAGAAACATGCCATAAGTAAGAGTAAGTACCAGACATGGTTGATTAACTAACTCCTCAGGACTCTCCTGGAAAATGGGACTTGGTTTAAAGTTTGTAATAGGCATAAGAAGTAGAATTTAACACAAATTCGCTCAAAGAAACACCATCTTTTTCCACCTTTTTCCCAAGAAGAAACACCGTCTTTTTTCACCTTTCTACCCTAATTTGAATTGGGAAGCTTTCAGGACCCTCCTGGATAATGGGGCCGAGCTTTAAGATTTTCGGTAGTAACAGGAATTAGGATAAGGAATGTTGTGAGAAAGTTTAATTCAAACATGAAAGTTGTCACGCATAAGGTAAGAGTTGAAAGGTTTTCAGGACCCTCCTGGATAATGGGATATAGCATTAGGATTATCTTGGGAAAAAAAGGAAAAACAAGAGGTTCAGTAGTAAGAAAATATAATTAAGTTTTAAAACATGTAATTTACCAGAAGTTTTCAGGACCCACCTGGATAATGGGACGTAGCTTTTAAATTGTTAAAAGATCTTTATTAACATGATTTAATTAATACTTACAAAGGCACTCAGCTATCAAACTGGGGCAGAAAACTTTCCTTTCATTTTGTCTATTTTGTTGAAGTCAGGTACCCATCTAAAGAATAGGGAAAACAACACGGGTTTTAGGAATGACGGTTGAAGATTTTGGAAGTCAGGCGTCCACCTGAGAACAAGGAACAATAGTTGGGGTTTACGAAGACAGGCGTCCACCTGGAAAACAAGGAAAAGCAGTTGAAGTATCAGAAGTCAGGCGTCCACTTGGAAAACAAGGAAAAATAGTTGAAATTATGGAAGTCATACGTCCACCCGGAGAACAAGGAAAAGCAGTGGAAGATTTAAGAAGTCAGGAGCCTGCCTGGATAATAAGGGAGTATAATTCAAGTTTCGGTTCTCAAGATTTATTAATATTTGGTAATATGATATGCGCCCAGCTACCAAACTGGGTCAGAAAATTTTCTTGGTTTTGTCTATTTTGAAGTCAGGAGCCCACCTGGAGAGCAAGGAACACAGTTGAAATATTAGAAGTCAGGAGCCCGCCTAGAGAACAAGGGAATACAATTCAAGACAAGAAGTCAGGAGCCCTCCTGGAGAGCAGGGAATACAATTGAAGTGTTGAAAGTCAGGAGCCCGCCTGAAGAACAGAGAAATACATTCAAGATCAAGCAGTCAGGAGCTC
The DNA here is from genome assembly GCA_026770625.1 of Nicotiana glauca. Classification (NCBI taxonomy): domain Eukaryota; kingdom Viridiplantae; phylum Streptophyta; class Magnoliopsida; order Solanales; family Solanaceae; genus Nicotiana; species Nicotiana glauca. The sequence goes on along the minus strand of MU749644.1, from coordinate 256,067 downwards.
ACCTGGAGAACAGAGGAAGACGACAATAATCAAGAGAAGACGTTAAAGGATCAGCAATTAGGTACCCGCCTGAAGAAAGGGGAGAACATCTCGAGAAGTCGATGCAAGACAGCAACAAAGGAATAGCTGTAAGAAAATGCCAGTCAACAAGGCAACAACGGCCACTGAGCAAGTTTGAGAATCAGTCTTTGCAATTCATAGCCCATAGCTTAGTCTAGCTTCTTGATTTTTCTTTTAGCATGGTGTAATAAGGAGGTCAACAAGCAGTAGCAGCAACAGTAAACCACAGCTTTATGGTAGTCCCAGCTACCAAAAATTTCCCGAACTACATTGACCTGATTCCTTTTTAGCCAAGGATATGTAGAAAATCTTTGAAGCAAAGGTTCAGTCAAGATTTTTAAAAATGCTTCACACGGAGTATTCAAACGGGCAAAAATCGCTCGTATCCGCTCACTTTATCTTTGCACGAAAACTCTTCGTGTTTACGGGCAAAGAGGGGCATCTGTGAGCACGTGATTTTTGCCTCACACGAATTACTCCCAAAGAACTCAAAATAAGATGATTTTTCCCTTGTGTGCAATTCTGTGAATTTTCATGATATTTTCGGTTATTGTTTGCTTTTGTGTGTGCATGTTTATTTGTTAAATTAATAAAAGTATAAAAATATGTTGTAATTGCATTTAGCATTTAATTTTACAATTCTTGAGTTAAGCAGTGAATTAATTTACACAAATGACAAAATCACAAAATAACGTATTTTACATTTTAATTGTTTAATGTCAAAATTGTGTCATTATTTTTATTTTAGTATTTAACTATTTGTGATAATTATTAGTTAGAGCTAATTAGTATTTTTTAAGTCAATTGGGTTTTATAATTTAATTTAAGATTTTAGGTTTTAATTTTGAAAAATAATTTTGGAAAGAAGTAAAAGAAAAAGAGAAGGAAAATAAAAGGACCCGGATTTGGGCCAAACACTTCAATAATTCCCCAGTCCAGCCCAAAACTTGTCCCAAGAATTCAGTCCAAGGAGTCCATCTACCAAGACATCGAAACGACGTAGTATGGAAATGAAACTACGTCGTTTAGGTGTCAACCAATCTCGACCGTTTGTCCATTCATAATCCAACGGTCCAAATGCTACCGATCCTGACCCGAACCCAACCCATTCTTAAAAAACCGACCCAGCCTCCCACTTAACCAAAATGACCCCGTTTTCCCCCTATATTGATTTGGACCGTCAATCTCATGAGATCGAACGGTCCAAAATCAACAGTTTGTGTTAATTACCCAAATCCTTAACCCCCCTCCCCCCCAGAACCCATATCGTCTCTCACCTTTCCTCTATAACGCCACCGCCAACCGCTGCCGGAAATCGCTCCACAGCGGAGGCAAGTCTCCATTAACCTCAATCTCAACACCAAATACTCCCATCAACTTCCTCTTGCCCAATCCCCGACCACCTTCCCTCGAATCACCCTAGAACTCGTCGAATATCAAATCAAAACCAACAACCCTAGCGCCGCCACAAGATTCTCTGATAGCGGTGCCACCTCCAATCCCTCCCAAAATAACACCCTATAACCCCCAAGGTCCCCTCATTCTAAATTCCCACTTCGTTGGCCTCGAATCCTTCTCGAACTCCTTGAATATTAGATCAGAGGATGAACCCTAAATCAATTCCAGTCTTGAACTCGTCATGCAAAGGCTTGGGTGTATGTCCTCCCGTTTTGAAGACATTTTGGGCCTGAAATGAGTGTTAGTCGGCTGTTCTCACTAGAACAGTCGGTTAACACCCATTTTTGGTTCAAATCAGAGGAGCCGGGGTTCGATTAGCTTGAGTCGATTCTTCACCCATATTTCTATCTCCCTTAGTTTCTCTGTTTGTCTAATTGATCCCCTTTTTTTCTTTGCCTCCTTTTCCTTTTCTTTCAAGATTGATGAATTTTGGTTTAAACACAGACTCATTTAGGGTTAAATACTGTTAAATCATTTGTTTGTTTGTCTTGTTTAATTCGTGGTTTGGTTCACCAGTTTCCCCATTTGATTGCTAGATTGGTTAAGTTTTCCCTCCTTGTTGTTTGTTTTGCTTTAATCCTTTGAGTTCCTTAACTCAGTTCTTTTCCTTCTCTGTTGATTATTTCTCTTTTTCATTCGTTTGGACCAAACAGCCTTATTCATTTGAGCCTCAAGGTTCGTTGATTATTGGTTTGGAGTTTGTAAGTTTGGGTTGGGGTATGCAGGCCCAGGGGTTTGGGTTTGGGTTTGGGGTTTTGGGTCAAATTGACCCATGCCCGTTTGATCTGAGTTGATTAACAGGTGCTCTCTAGGGATAGTTTGGGAAATGGGATAAGGATACCTGAATAATTGAAATAAGGGGGGCTACTAACAATGTAGTGGTGCACTAACTGATTAAAATAAAAAGCACTAGGACAATGGTTGATTAACAAATAAAAGATAATCTGATGGTGGATACAGCACTAGTTGTATGCCTATTTAAAGGCTAGAAATCAGACTGAAATAAACATTCAAACACACATAGAAAGAGCTTAAGGTATACAAAAAAACTTGAGAAGGAACAGAGAGAAGACAAAGAGAATTCACTAGAACGCCCATAGAGTTAAGAAAAACTAACAAGAAAATCTGAGAGTTTAACTCTGAAATACTGAATGGATATAGCTTGAGAGAGATTTGGAAACTAGAAATACTAAAAGGGAAAAGGCTAATAGTTGAGACTTAAAGGAAGAAGCTATTGCTTCATTAATTTTTCAGTAATTCTGATTTATTTTCAACTTCTGAAACTATTTTGATTCATCTAGGGAGCAATGGCTTAGAATTGTTCATAAAAGTTGGGGTTTGGAGGTCTGTTGGGCTGTTAGTTTTGTTTTGAACTCGAGATATTAAGTTGTTATCCCTCATCCTGGGTTTCAGAGCTGTTTTTCTAGCTGCTTTGGTGTTGATTTCTACTGCTGAACTTGATGATACTTTTGTACTTTGCTGATTCTCCCTTCCTCTTTTACTTTGGTTCACATGTACACATTTCTGAAATTCCAACATGTGATCTTCAAATCGGAAGTCAAGGAATGGAATAAATGTTTCGATATTTGAGTGTTAATCTGTTGGCTTTTAATCTGTTTTAGTTTGCTTCTTTTCATTTCTGTTTCATGCTTCTCGTTGAAAGGAATGTGTATTTACTTTAAGATATGGGTATATTTCATTTGATTAAGTAGTTGTTTTCATAGTTTAGCTCAAATATGGTAGGCTCGGGATAGTTTGAATAGATATTCCTTTAGTTTGAGCTTGTTAAATGCTTCCAGCTGTATCATACTATTCTGTTTTAAAGTTCAGGCAAGAATTTTGATGAGTTTGGGTTCTACTCAAATATTTTTTTTGAACTGCAAAACGGGCCCAAATAGAAGTTGTCTAAGGCTATTGTGGCATAGCCCTGAATCAGTATGCATAATAATTAGAGATTCAATATCCTAGTCCTTGAGTCCAACCTGCACCATGAGTTCCGAAGTTATTGCAAGTATGGTTTCCTTACCTTGGAGTTTGGTATTTGTTTCTTTATTTTACCTTAGGGTCTGGCTTAATTTGGGTTCATGTTTGGTCTAATGCCTTTGTAGTGTCTGAGTCTTGCATCACAGGTTTTAGCATTGCCTTCAAAATTCAAGTGAAGTATTTGCGATTTTGAAGAGCCATGACTCAAACAATGAATTATGGCTCGACAAGTTGTTATACTTACTAAGTGTGTGAGATTGCTCATGACTGTTGGCAAGAGTCACAATAAAGAGTTAAATTTCGTGCAATGAGTTTGTCGATTTATCTTAACTAAAATCAAGACATGGATTATTTTTCTCAAATAAATTATGTATTCTATGATATTGGGCTTACAGGGATATGGGCTCTCTTGGGCCAGTGTTTAACGTTTGAGAGAATCAATTCAATTTCCCCTTTTTCCCTATAGTTTTTCTTAGCATTAATTGACTGAACAGGATTTTGGTTTCGAGGAGTGGGCTAACGCTGGCCCAATTGAGGATTGTCATGACAGTCTTGGAGTCCATCTCCTGCCTTTATGTATCTCTCCTATTCATAAGTGGACTTCCAATTAGGCCCAAATCTCGGTTTATTATAAGAATTCCGTTAATGTTGGTTTGATGGGTGGAGTTTGAACTGCAACTTAATGAGATGTCCGATCTCTGCTGATAAGCTTTCGACTTGCTAATTAGTTTCTTTTAAAGATAACAACATTGGGTGGTGGGCCAAACTACAATACCAAGTGATTCGAGGCCCTTATGAGTTGGTTTAGAGACCTTTGAGACAAAATAATTCGAGGCGTGCCAAGCCAAACAAAAATCTCAAATGCTTGGTCCTTGTTTGATTATTCTTTCCAATTTTAGAATTCGAGCCGTGCCATTTAGCAAACTTCCATGGCCCCCGCAAAGTGCAAACGCGTAGTTCCTTTAGGCGCGTTCGTTAACAATTTTACCTTCCTAAATTAGGGTGTGCATTTCATGTGACCCAAATCCAAATCCTAAAATATTGAATAAGATGTGTTTCGGATTGCGGGTGCATTTCATGTGACGCGATCTAAAGACATATTTTAAACGACGTTCAATATTCTTTAAAAATTAGTTAAAAGCGGTAAATAATTATAATTGCACATAGGTCCAAACTATATTAAAATCAGATAATTAAGCCGAATATAACAGTTGAGCGACCGTGCTAGAACCACGGAACTCGGGAGTGCCTAACACCTTCTTCGGGTTAACAGAATTCCTTATCTGGATTTCTGGTTTGTGGACTTTTAAACAGAGTCATTCTTTTCCTCGATTCGGGATTTTAAACCAGTGACTTGGGAAACCATAAATCTCCCAAGTGGCAACTCTGAATAAATAAATCACTTACCCCGTTGTTCTCTCCAAAAATTTGTCCAAGAATTGCCCTATCCGAGCTCCAAATCATTAAAAATAGGAAATGGGAATGAAGTCCCATTTCCAGAACTTAACCTTTCTGCCCAGACACATTTTCGCTTCTGCGGTCTATTAACCGCTTAAGCGGTTCCGCTTTTGCGGAAAAATAAGCCGCTTCTGCAGCTTTTGTTGAGGGTCGAACTTCCGCTTTTGCGGAACAAAAATCACTTCTACGATTCTGCTTCCGCGGAAAATATTCCACTTCTGCGGAAAAATTGGAGGAAGCCCAGCTTCCACTTCTGCGATTGACCAGCCACTTCTGTAGTTCCCAAGCTACAGAAGCGAAAATACTAGAACTTCTGCTGCTGCAACATTTTTCAACACGGAAATGCCCCGTTAAGCATTTGAAACACACCCGAGTCCCCCGGGACTTCAACCAAAAATACCAACACGTCTTAAAACATCATCCAAACTTGCTCCAATCATTAAAACACCTCAACTAACACTAAAATCATCAAATTACATCGAATTCAAGCCTAAGTTCTTTTAAAACTTTCAAAACACACATTCGATCAAAAACCAACCAAACCACGTCCGAATGATCTGAAATTTTGCACACACATATAAAATTACCAAACGAAGCTACTGCGACTCTCGGAATTCCATTCCGACCCCCGGAACAAAATCTCACCTACCAACCGGAATTCGCCAAAATACTAACTTCGCCAATTCAAGCCTAATTCTACACTAGACCTCCAAAATTAATTCCGATCGCACTCCTAAGTCACAAATCACCTCCCGGAGCTAACCAAACATTGGAATTCACATCCGAGCCATCTAACTCATAAGTCAACATCCGATTGACTTTTCCAATTTAAGCCTTCTTAAAAGAGATTAAGTGTCTCATTTCTTATCAAAAACCATTCCAAATCAACCTGATTACACAAGATACGGATAATGAAGCATAAAGAAGCTGAAAATGGGGAAAACGGGGCGGTAACTCATGAGACGACGGGTCTAGTCGTCACATCCTCCCCAACTTAAGCAAACGCTCGTCCTCGAGCGTACCCAGAGTTGTCCTAGAAGCCAACCAAAAGCTGAATGACCTTATCAAGCATAAACCCGGGGGTGATCCCACGTCACCCTATCTCACATGGGTCCGATAACACGTTTAACTAAAATCACACAATCCAGTCTTGCCCATAAATCATAGATCCACATTTCACTGTTCGGCATCATACAGAAGATCAGAACCTCACACCTATATTTAGAATAAGTCTGAACCAGTTGTAATAGACCATGCCTGCAACCTCGGGTGCAATTATATGATATACTAATAACTTAAACACATGCAGCGATAACTTCCATTCACAGCAGCTGCCCACAACAACCAAATACCGATAGAAATCTCTTATTAGCCAAGGTCTCATTCCAACACTTTCATATAGTGCCAACGGTAATTGAAACATGCAATAAACCATAATCATTGCTCAAATCAACCATTCATGAGGCCATTTCTCCTTTGGCAATTACCATAACAAATTTTTGAACTGAACCTCGATATTTACCCATCAAACATGCTGAAATCAAATCTGTTCGTATTCATTAATGACCCCAATGATCACTTCGAACCCAACACACCACTCTGGTGATATGACACATCAATACAGGCCTAAGCCATAACTTGCATAATACGCACACCAATAAGAAACTGTCTGAACATACTCGAATCATGAAAATGACTCAACTGAGAGAGATGTACCTCAAATTCACCAGTACTGACACAACACAAGGCTGAGACCTTGTCTCATATCATAGAAATAGGACACACAAATTTGACCCGCAAGGTCATGTTTCCACGCAGCTTTTCTTCAATGCGCGATCCTATCCAAATACTACTCCACATGAAATACTTTTAGTCACTACGCTTGAAATTGACAACCATGCTCAATTGATGTCACCTTCGCCAGTAAGTTCAACTGCAGTTGAACCGGGACTCGGGCTATGCGCCTTCACCATTAGATCAAGGCTATGCGCCTTCACCAGTAAGTTCAACTACGGTTGAACCGAGACTCAGGCTATGCGCCTTCGCCAGTAAGTTCAACTACGGTTGAACCAAGACTCAGGCTGTGTGCCTTCTCCAACAAGTTCAACTGTGGTTGAACCAAGATTTAGGCTATGTGCCTTCGCCATTAAATCAAGGCTATGTGCCTTCGCCATTAAATCAAGGCTATGCACCTTCGCCAGTAAGTTCAACTACAGTTGAACCAAGACTCAGGCTATGTGCCTTCGCCAACAAGCTCAACAATAGTTAAACTGGGACTCAGGCTATATGAGTTCGCCAGTAAGTTCAACTACGGCTAAACCGAGACTCAGGCTATGCACCTTCACCAGTAAGTTCAACTACGATTGAACCGGGACTCGGGCTATGTGCCTTCGCCATTAAATCAAGGCTATGCGCCTTTGCCAGTAAGTTCAACTACAGTTGAACCGAGACTCGGGCTATGTGCCTTCGCCAGTAAGTTCAACCATGGTTGAACCGAGACTCAGGCTGTGTGCTTTTGCCAACAAGTTCAACTATGGTTGAACCAAGACTCAGGCTATGCGCCTTCGCCATCAAGATTGACAAAGTTCAACAATAGTTGAGCCGGGACTCAGGCTATGTGCCTTCGCCAACAAGTTCAACAACAGGTGAACCGAGACTCAGGCTATGCACGTTCGCCAGTAAGTTCAACTACGGTTGAATTGGGACTCAAGCTATGTGCCTTCGCCATTAAATCAAGGTTATGCGCCTTCGCCATTAAATCAAGGCTATGCACCTTCGCCAGTAAGTTCAAATACGGTTGAACCGGGACTCAGGCTATGCGCTTTCGCCATTAAATCAAGGCTATGCGCCTTCGCCAGTAAGTTAAACTACGGTTGAACCGAGACTCAGGCTATGTGCCTTCGCCAACAAGTTCAACAACAGTTAAACTGGGACTCAGGCTATGCGCCTTTACCATTAAATCAAGGCTATGTGCTTACGCCAGTAAGTTCAACTACGGTTGAACCAAGACTCAGGCTATATGCCTTCGCCAACAAGTTCAACTATGGTTAAACCAAGACTCAGGATATGCGCCTTCGCCATCAAAATAGACAAAGTTCAACAATAGTTGAACTGGGACTCAGGCTATGTGCCTTCGCCATTAAATCAAGGCTATGCGCCTTCACCATTAAATCAAAGATATGCGCCTTCGCCAAAATGTTCAACTACGGTTTAACCAAGACTCAGGCTATGTGCCTTCGCCATCAAAATTGACAAAGTTCAACAACAGTTGAACTGGGACTGAGGCTATGTGCCCTCGCCAACAAGTTCAACTACGGTTGAACCAAGACTCAGGCTACGCACCTTCGCCATCAAATCCAACGAGTTCGACCTCGCTCGAACCATAAGGCTAGATGTCTTCGTTCTCAAATCTAACAAGTTCAACCACAGATGAACCAGGACTCGGACCAAGCTCCTTCACCATTGAACTCAAAACCCAACCTCCAACGAATCAAGGCACGGGTTAGGCACCCTCGCCATTCAAGTAAGTATGCCCAACTCGAACTAAGATTACGGACACGTAAAGTTCGGCCTCAGTCAAACTACAAGGCCACACTTTTTTATCATCATAGCCAGTAGTTCGACCTCGCCCGAACTGGGACTAAAGCTAAACGCCGCTATCGTCAAGCAACGGCTCCGACTCGCTCACCCCGAGTCGAAGAAGAAAAGTCATCCACAATCAAAAAATAACATGATTACCAGAGTCAAACTCAAAGTCAAGTCACCCCTTCGAACGCATGCAAAGAAAAATCCAAAGGGGAAAAAGGGGAGGTTCAGAACAAATACAAGGCAAATAACGGAAAGGAGATCTCATTTATCTACAAAGTTAATTACGGGTCATCCCCGCTTACACCTGGCCAAGGCCGGTCAATACAAGGAAAAAGAAGAAGAAAAACACGAAAAACCTAAACACCAAATGGCGAACAAGACAAGAAAAAATGCATAACACCTTTTTACTCGGCACTATCCGCGCCACCATCTATGCCATCGTCAGCCTCTGGCGTCACCGTGTCAATACCACAGTCGGTCCGGGCCTCACGAGCCTTTTGACGCGCCCCCTCGAAAGTAACTTCGGCCATGAGGCTGGCCTCCTACAAATTATTATATATATCGCGTTGGGCCTCAGCAAAGACCCAAAGTTTGCGAGCCTGGCTAGAAGAAGTGGCCTGGTCCCGTAGGCATTGATTCTCTTCTTCTAAGACCGTAATCTGTTCCGCCATAACTTGGGCGTCCTGCTCAAAGACACTGATCCGCTCCTCGAGACTCGCTTCTCTAAAGGCCGCAGTCAGGCCCTTCGACCCACGAGGGCACGCTTGAATCATGGTACTGCGAACTCTCTGGGGAGCGTAGAGACTGAGCACATGTTGCAGTGTAACCTCCCTGCTGGCCAGTTCTGCAGCATACTTGATAAACATTGCTAGCAATTTGTAGAGAGGAGGAGCAAGTTGACCCGGGCATATCCCGTAATAACGACAGAAATCAACCACCAATGCTGGGAGCGGGAGCTTAAACCCCAACTTGAAGGATAGGCATAAAAGACGCAGTATCCCCTGCGGTCGGTATGGACCCTCTCCTCGCTTCTAGCAAGAATGACGTTAGCATAGCTGGGGATGAACCATGTTCCCATAGTTGGGCCATCCTAATTACCCTCATTAACGGGGCTTTATCCACCGGATCCTCCCCACCATGAACAGTGAAGTCAGTCATCAGGCCTCCGGGCCGAGATACTATCTCGTCGACTGACGGAATTTCATCAGTCTCCGCCTGTTCTCCACCCCCCACTGCCGGAGATGGCCCTTTAACTACTGGAGAGTTGAATAGAAGATCCATCAAAAGAGCATCTTGGGAAGAACTGCCTGCCATTGTTGAGTTACTAATGAGAAAGGAATAAAGTTCGGTGGATAAGACGAAAGTTATAACAATCGAAGAAAAAAGATGAAGGTGAGTTAGCAGGAGGAAAAAGTTTCTTCAGAATCACTCTCAGATGAACAAATTAAAATATGAGAAATGAATACCTCAGCCCATCTTTATAGGCAACATAAATTGCTTTCGCAAAACCCAATAGCCATCATTAACTATGTGGCCAACCGAAAGCCGATTCGATTATATAGAAATGTGCGTCATCATGAAAAGTTTCACGAAGTGACTTCTCAGTCATCCACTAGCGTCTCGCCATCGGAATCATCATCACGACCTATGAACACTGAAGAGATGTTTTGTGCGCCTTCAAAACTTTGGACGTCGCCAAATACGTACCAAGCATACCCTTACTCCTCTCGACCGCACCACATACGGCACGTCCGCCGTAGTCGACGTCTATGCTCCCAAACAGATGTGAGGATCAGTGCGCAACGAAGCTCGATCTCACTCGAATTAAGTTAAAAGGTCAAATGTCTTCGCCAAGAAGAAGCATTCAATCTTGATCAAATGACGATTTGATAATACGATAACAAAACACTAACATTCAACAAGGCTATGGGCCGTCGTCAAAGGGAATTCGGCCTCAACCGAAGCGAGAGTCGACCTCCCTATCTGAGTTTCTCAAAACCACAGTCGATGAAGTCCACTCATCGAGTTCGGCCAAGGCACGTTCTCGATAAGCGGAGGGACTAACTGTATGGGTCAGAATTCGACCCCACGATAATTAATAAGTTTAATCCCGTCTTAAGTTGATTCACGATTAATGAGTGGTACGACCACTCAGAATTAACGGTACTTAACCCTAATCTGATTTGATCAACAAGGCCACGGCCCACCCGCCATCATGAAGGCGCAACCCTAACGTGGTCATGGCCACTTATTGCCAGCTCACGAAGCTCACAACTATAAATACTAAGAGAGAAAACCCTAGAAAAGGGGGCTTCTTCTTCGCCACTATTGACCAGAGAGAGAGAGAGGAGAGAAAAAGATACACACATGATGGGAAATGAAACACCATTGTAAGGATCTGAACCTCTTCATGGAGAGACAGGCCAAACTAGTATTATCAATAAAAGCTTTTAATGTTTCTCCTCCTAATTCTGAGTACTTATCTTCGTTTCCTTCATTTGGTTCAATGGATTATTACGGTTTGCTATGATTTTCCCGCAATTTATTTATATTGTTTTATACTCATAAAGTATATGATAACGTTTGAGCAAACAATAATGAAAGTGGAAGTTCATTTCCTACTTGAGTGACGCCATATATCTTCAGTCACTTCCTCGTTTATGTCCTTTGATTCTTCTTCTTTTTCAATTGTGCATTCCAATTCATTGCCTTTGTTCTTGCTTGCATTTCCAATATCATCCTCAGAACTTCCCTCATCCTTCAATATTCCATATCTTAAACAAACTTCTTTCCATTCTTTTTTAACTACTATATAATAAGTGAAAGTTCCCTTGGACAAACTGAATATCTCTAGATACTCATCTACCTTCTCTCTAGGATTTTCTATGAATAGTGTCGCCGCCACTATTCACACCCTATAACTCCGGTGTCCAGCAAGGTAAGAGATCACATGATTAGTCTCAAAAGAACCCCTTCTCTTAGAGAACAATCCCCAGTTGGTTTCATCCTCAAATTCATAACCAATTTTTAAAGATGTTAATTTTGGTCTCAAGTTTACTGTAGCATCCAGAACTTTTTCCAGATTTTAGCTTCATTTGATCGCCAATTATGTGAAGTTCTGAGAAGCCATGGAAGTTGTCGTCTCTCCCCAACTCCAAACTGTGGGAGAGTCCATCCAAATCAGTAAAGAAACATGTCAAAATCACAAGACAAAATAATTATATGCATCGCAACTACTGTCACACCTCCTTTTTCCGAACTGGCTTTTACTACACCCCGGGGAAGAGTATAATAAAGAAAGGAGTTTTTCAACTTAAAGGACAATCGAAACGGGATTCATTTTTTTATTTAAAATTCAAAGTCGCCACTTGGGAGATTGATGGTGTCCCAAGTCACCAGTTTGAATCCCGAATCGAGGAAAGGGTTTGACTCTGTTTAACAATCGCGAACCAGAAATTCGGGTAAGGAATTATGTTAACCCAGGAGAAGGTGTTAGGCACTCCCAAATTCTGTAGTTCTAGTATGGTCGTTCAACTGTTATATTTGGCTAAAATATTTGATTTTGATACATGTTATCCTATTTGTGCAATTTTAGAATTAATTACCGCTTTTTCAATTATTATTTTTTATTTAAGAGAATGAACGTCGTTTAAGATCGTATTTTCGGATCACGTCACATGAAATGCACCCGGATCCTCGACACAATCTTATTCGACGTTTTCGGATTTGGATTTGGGTCGCATGAAATGCACACCCGTATTAGGAAGGTAAGATTATTAAAAATCGCGCCTAAAGCGGCTAATGTGTTATATCTTTTGGGAAAGCCGTGAAATTCGCTAAACGGCCTATCCCGAATACTAAGTATTTTTAGTAAGTAATTAATGAGGGCCCCGCAGTTGTATATTTGATTTGGCGAAGCTTGTCTCATTTTATTATTAAAGGCCAAGCCTAGAGAAACTATATGTTCTATTTCTGTTTTTGTATCCAAATAATAAAGAGAAAGTCTTAGATAATTATTATTAAAGAAATCGAGCTTCGAATTCAAGTCCGGGTACAAATAAAAGGTCAAGCCTTTTAGCTTGAACCTGCTACTCAAGTCGAAACTCAATTTTATGGAATTGTTTCCTAATGTGATTTTGGCAGGTTTTGTTTTTAAAGCAATTATTTTCCAACAATAATTTGGTCTTGAGAATCTTGGCCCATACCCAGAACATACTCGGCCAATTCAGCTATTACAAATTGATTAATATGGCTAGCTTTTAAATTTAATACACACACCATAGTGTGAAATCATAAAACGAACGTAAACTTTGATTCATGGAAATAATATACAATGTGTGCGAACTGATTCGAGCTCCTTCTGATATTTTTTACATTTTTTTATTCTAAAGTTATAAGCATGCATCATACTATCAAACTCATGAGTGAATTTGTTATCCGCAATTGCAATTGACACGAATAAACCAAATTTTGCAGGGTCAAATATAATTTCGTGCCTTAGCTATTGTTTTAGCTATTATGATCCACATGTTCTTTTAAAACTGTGAAAACAAAACCAGTTCTAATACTATTTATTCCAAACTGAGTCCTATGCTACCTAATCAATACTGAGTGGACAATTATTTTCAATTGAATCTGATGTTGTGTAAGCCATGCACAACACCAGTAGTTAAACATAGAAACTGAAGCAATCCTAAGCTATGCAAAATAGTAAACTACGGATTTTCAATCAGACTTTACATTTTATGTATGTTCCTAGCGTTAAAAATCATACTAATCACTAAATAGAACTATCATAATCTAATGAATAATAACAATTCAATATGAATCAAACAGTCCAAAAGTCCAAATCAATTACAAATCACGATCTGAAATTACAGTACAGGAAAGTTTATTCTAAAATTTTAACAAAAATAGAGCTATGCTGCCATTTAATTCATGTCCATAGCTGAGATTAGACAAAATGTACCTGAAATTGTGATGAAGAAGACAGGAAGAAGAAAGTCAGCAACAGGAGAGCAATGAGAAACCAGTAGCAAATAGTTCACAACCCAGGAAGAAGTAACAATCAACAGAATGCCTTAAATCCACTTGGAATCAAATCAGGAAATCATAAATCTCATTTTTCAACAGTCCACATCACTTAACAATAGCTGCATTAAACCTCAAATGAACCTAAAGGCTTTAATACCTAACCATAGAAGCGAGCAAACAGAGAAAATTGGACTGTTTTTTATCTCAGCTAATCAATGTAACAGTTTTACTTTTGGATTTTTTTTTCTATTGTTTCTGGAATTTTTATATGAAGAAAGCTATATTCTAAGGAAGTTCAGATNGGGGGGGGGGGGAAATTAGGTTCCAAACTTGTTCATTAAGGCTGAATTCGTTGATATTTATAGGCAAGATCAAGGAGTGGAAGTTTCTAGAATTTCACACATTTTCCCTCTCCATTAGCCTCCTACCCTTCCCCAGATAAACCTGAAATCCCTCCTCACATACGACCTCCCCTACCTATTAGAACCTTCCTTTTACAGAATTATTCCCTATGTTCAATCACTATAATACCCTTCCAATACCCTGACATTTACCCTGAATCCAAACGTTCCAACTGGTCAACTAATTGGGCCATAAATCCTGAATTGAAACCCTAAATGGGTCTGGTGCTACCTAGAAGGTAACCTGGCCCAAAATTTTACCAAACTTAAACAAATAACGCCAAACCTAATGAACCCACCCCCAAAACAGTATAAAGAAAAACATTCCAGTACAAGATACTCCAATCAAATAGTCCGAATCTTAAAACTAACAGAGGTTAACACTGAACATATAGAAAATTAAGAGAGGGTAATCAGTATTAATCGTTATACTAATCGTAGTTTTATGATAATTTCACAAAAACAAACAAGAAGCAAGAAAGGGGGGCAGAGGGTATAGTGAAGAAACAAAAAACCAAAAAAAAAAAGAATACCTAAAGGAAGAGATAAATGGTTGGCTTGAATGAACCCCAGCTTCTCCTTCTTCACTCTCATACTCGAACAAGTCAATTTGGTGGGTTTCGGGCAAAAATAACGATGTATTAGGGTTGGGGAGAGGACGATGGTCGCGTGGATGAGATTTTGGAGTGATTTGAAGCGCGCCGCCACCGGAGGAAATGAGGGCGGCGGTTAGGGTTATGAACATTTGAGGAGTTCTAGTGATTGTTGAGTGAAACAAGCAGTGAACGTGTCATGAAGGAAGGGAGACAAAGCTTTTGGTGTTACTTTGGAAACCATTGGACGCCGGTCACCGGCAAGAATGGAGGAGACCTCTCCTGTCGGCGCTGGGGAATCGATGAAGGAGAGAGAGATATAATACAAGGGAAATACTAGGTTAATATGAAGGGGGGACTTCAAACATTTTAATTAACTAGGGGAAATGTCTTGGGCTGACCGGGTTTCGGGAAATTGGGCCTGGACTGGGCGTATAACTTGGGTTGGAACACATCAGATACTAAAGCCCAAATTTCTTAATTGTTTCCTTTTTTTTATTTTGTTTTCTTTTATTCATTTTTCATTTTCGTATTTTGTATTTTTTACTTTGTTTTTCTTTTTCTGATTTTTGTAAAAATTAAAACAAAACCTAATTAAACTATTTAACTTCTAAAATTATTTAATATCAATATTTAAAGATGAATGCAACATTTATCAATTAAAATTGCCTAAGAACTATATTTTTGTGATTTTCTTTAAATTGTTCTAAAATAAATTAATACCTACTTAATACTAAAATGTGAAATTAAATTCCTAATGCAAATGCGTATTTTTTGTATTTTTAATATGAATTATTATGCAACCAATTAACAAAGAAATGCAACAAATATCAGAAAATGACATCAAAATACACAAAAAATATAAAAATAAAGAAAAATCATTTTGTTTGGATTTTTAGGAATAATTTGCTTAGGGCAAAAATCACGTGCTCACAACTACAAGGTAAGAAATCTGCCGTAGTTTTGTCGAAAATCGAATTGATCCCTGTTAACTTGGTTCATGGAGAACCAACCATAGAATTCACCATGGAGGAGGTTAAAAGTTTCACCATCGAAGAAGGGCTCCACCAAGCAGTTATTATCAAGTTTTCATATGGAAAACCAGAGTTACACGAGTTTAGAAATATTTTTGCGAAACATTTCGAGATTAAAGGATATTGCAACATCGGACAGCTTGAATTTAGACATATTTTAGTAAGATTTGATTTGTTTGATGATTATGTCCACTTTGTATCAAGGTCTACTGGTTACATTAAATCAAAAGGAGAAGAATTTTTCTTTAGAACATTTCCCTGGATGTTAGTTTTTAATCCTAGAGAAGAAACGTCGAAGTCGGTTGTATGGATTTCATTCCCAGATTTGCCGCCCAATTGTTTTGCAAAAAAATCGTTAATGTCGATCGCTTCAGTAGTAGGGAAACCACTTGCTGTAGACAAGGCAATGCAAGATCGTACTATGCCAAGTGCTGTGAGAGTTAAGGTGTTGCTAGACCTTTTGGACAAACATCCTAACAAACTTAAGATTCACATCGTCGACAAAGCTTCTGGGAAGTATGTGGAGTTTCATCAACAGGTGGTATATGATAATCTTCCAAAATATTGTACCTACTGTAAGCATCAAGGACATGATGAGAATTCATGTTGATTGATACAAGAAAGAAACAGAGAAGTCAAACAAAAAAATATTGTGGAGATCGATATGAATGGTGTAGAGCTGAGTAATGTCGAGCAGTTAAAAGGTAATTCTAGGGAGGTGTTGAATGACAAACGAGCTAAAATTCAAGAAACGACAAATGTTGAGGTGCAGCCAGTTATGAAACCAACAGGTGATTCCAGTAAAGAAAGTCGTGGTTGTGATACTGATACAAATCGTCAGGATAATGTTGTGACCGTTGATCGAGCATTAGCCCGGATTAACACAGCCTTGGAGCCCCATTTGAGGAAGGATAACATTGACAAGATTGCTTGTGAGAATGTGGAGGAATTATCTGGGCAGGTGGTTAATAACACAGGTAAAGCTGGTAATGTTTTGTTAATAACATGTGCACGATCTGCTGCAACTGATGCTATGGAAACAATTGTCCGGCCATCTACGAATGCTTTGAATGCTCCTGAAAAATATGGTGATCCATTGATTGTTCATGAGCAATCAGCTAGTGGAATTAAAGTAGTTGTGAATAGCACTGGGCAACAGGAAAGGACATGCAATTTGCAACATAATAATATGCAAGAGAAACGACATACTGTTGCATCTAGTGAACAAATTGAAAAAACATCAGTTTCTAAGGCTAAATCTGTGCATGGGCAGATTTTTAATAGTCAAAGGCAATATGACACAACTCCAAGCAATCCAAACACAAACAATAACAGCTGGACAATGCAGAAGAAATCACCTAGCAAGAAACAAACTCAAGGTTTTCAAAATTAGATCGTAGCATCAAGTGACATTGCAGTCTCGAACTATTTTGATGCTTTGGTGATTGAGGGGGAGCAGCTTATGAAGGATTCTGGAAGTAAGGAGCAAAAAATAGAGGACACAAGATCAAGAGAAGGAAAAATCAACTCTACAGGCAGTGAAAAGCAGCAAATTAATGCAAGGGATATAGGTGCAACACTTGAGATTGATAACCACATTGATGATGAACTTCAAATAACTGCTGCAGCAACACCAGCACTGCCTATTTCCAACCTGGATCTAGATAAAATGGTAAATGATGCACAGACAGCTATGAGGAAGAACACAACTCCAA
Organism: Nicotiana glauca; assembly: GCA_026770625.1. Taxonomy (NCBI): domain Eukaryota; kingdom Viridiplantae; phylum Streptophyta; class Magnoliopsida; order Solanales; family Solanaceae; genus Nicotiana; species Nicotiana glauca. Next base: position 238,743 of record MU749644.1, on the reverse strand, counting down.
AAAAGGAGCAGGCACAAGCTCCAGGCAGTAGCAATCATCAGCAACATTCCAACGACACACGTGGGCGACTAATTGGTTCAAAGGACATTGTTACTACTGATGCGCAAAAGCTTGAGGCCCATGGTTCCAATACACTAACACTGCAGTTTTCCAGTCCTCAAGTCGAACAAATCATCAAAGGCACACAAAATGCAATGATGATGAACAATACTATGGTTATACATCCATTTGTCACTTTGAACACTTCAGTTTTTGAAATCCCTTCCAATCAGTGGATTCATTAGGGGAATTTGAAGGGGAAACATCAACGAGAGGAGGATGATGAAGAGGACTTGGGTGAAGGTTTTGCTGGATACTCGTCTGAAGAAGGTGATCAAGAGAATGCTCAGGATAATGCAGGGGAGGAGCTTTAATCTATTGTTAAGCCAAAGTCAAATGCCAAAGCAGCACCAAGGTCCACCAGCAAATTGAACCTTCATGCTACATCATTCATTCCCAGAAGCTTGTCCAATGATGCTATGTCAATTGCACCAGCTGGTAGATTGGTTCAAGAGATGGAAACATCTTCCAAAAAAGATACCTCAGGTGCTAATAACAACTCTCCAACTACAAGTTTCAGCCAAGCAGTAGCAGCAGATATAATACAGAATGAAGCAGATGCAAATTCTACATGAGAACGACCAAAACTTGGGCAGCAACAACTGGTGACTACCAAAACCAGTTATTTCAGATGAGGAGAGAAAACTCTTGGATGCAATGGTAAGTTCCATACCTGTAAATCCTACTTTGTTCAATACAGGTCCTGCAAATAAAAACAAGAACAAATTGCAAAAAAGCGGACAGCAACAAAATAAGACACTGATGGCAATTACACATGGAGAATCTGCCTTGGTAGCTTTTGATAATGTCCAAGATACCCCACAGCATGTAAATATGGGGAGAGAAATTTATGAACAGGGAGAGAAAGATGAAATGTTGCAAGAATGTCGTGCACAGGCATCAAGAAAATGGGATCTATCACCAATGCATAACGGAAAAGGTAAAAAGACTCATACAAGGAAAAATAGTTGGGACGACAAGGTTAGTGATTTTTTAAATGTTAGGAGACCTCCAATGAGAAATGCCAAACAAAAGCAGGATGTCCCAACTACATCAACAAGGTCCAACCGTTCTAAAAAGAAATCATGTTTTTTTAATACATTTTGAACACTGTTGAGGGAAACAAAATAGAATTACAAATTGAACATTTTACAAGTTTCGAAAAGAAAGGGCAAGATTTTAATTCTTACTACATTCTAGTTTATCATTTTTTAAGTATTATCATATGTAATATCATCATAAAATATGTTATAAATTCTGTGATGATCATAGAATATTTAGTCTGGTCAAGTTCTTATTTTTTATATGCTTGCTAGTAGATGAGGCTATTTGTTTGGCATCAATAGGATTAGAAAGGTAAGGTTTAGCCCGGTTTGTGTTGCCTTGATCCTATGTCTCTGGAAATAATCCACAAGGCTATGAGATTATATGCCCTCGTGAGGCTTTGCAGGCAGCTACACCATGAATCCTCTACATGAGGCTGTCATAGGCACTGTGAGGCGCACATAAATAATTATATAGCCAAGACATATAGGCAACAACACCGGTGTTATTTTCCCCCTTATTTCTACTTTTCCTTTTATTGTATTTTTCTTTTCTATTATTAATGAAAAGTTCCCTTGGTTGATGAAATGGCATTTCTGCAATTATAAACATCTTTATGGCTTAATTGAAAGATGCGTTTCAGCCTTGAATCAACCCGTCTCACCGGTAGTCCCACTCTTTTACCCATTTCAAGGTTCTCTCTCAAATTAACCTTCTTCTCTGCTATATCCAAGTTCCCATCACTGAACTAGGGAATACTAGATACTGTTCGAAGCTTATTCATTTTATGGATAAAAATTTTGTGAAGGTTGTTTGTTTCGTTTAATTTGTCTCAAGTTTAACTCTCAGTTGTGGTAAGTTTTTTCTCCAATTAATCTTTTCTCACTGCATTTGATTGTATCTAAATTTTTTATGGTGTCAGTATTTTTATCAGATCTTCACATGCATGTCTAGAAATTGATACTCCAGCGCGTGTGATTTCGGTCAATTGTTATTTGATGTCTCCTCTGATTATTTCTCTAATGGTGTTTGCTTGAGAAAATTACTAACCAAAATACTCTAATCACATTTGTCGGTGTTCTCTTTTGGTACAAATTATTTACTGCAAAGTTAATCTATCTTAGAGAAATTTGAAGTATCAAAATCCTTTTTTTGACCATTGATATGTGTCAAATTATGATATTTAGGTGACACCTCAAGCCTACGTTTTTTCCTACAAGGATGAAAAGTCATTTTGCTTGAGGTACTCATTGTTCTTGCTTTGGAAATGCACCTTACTAGCTCTACTATATCTTAAATGAAGATAATTGATGCACTGAGGGTGTTTGATAATATGCTTAAATCCTGAATTTGTGTACTTCTCTCTTTTGTAGGGAAACCCCATATCTGGATTTATATATTCAGACATCCACTCATTTTTTGCATGGGAGTACGCTTCTTAAACATATGAGGTTCAAGAATGGTATCTTGATGATATGCGATGAAGGACTAAAGGAGGTAAATAATTATATAGAAAAACAAAAACTAAGAAGAGAGCTCGCTCAAGAGTGACCTTTTTCCTCTTTTCGTTGTTCATGTCAGTTAATTGTGCGTAATTATAGTGTTAGTGATTGCCTTGATTTGCAAAGAAGTTTCAAATATGGCAGATTTGAGATGAGATTATAGAAATTAAAAGTAACTTGAAAATATAAGTTTGTTTGTAGTTACATGTTCCCATTACTTTTTTTGGTTCATGTTCCCATTGCTTAGTAACTCATTTATGACACTTTAAAGCTTTTTCTTCTGTCTACCGAAGATCCTTGAAAGGCTTTTGGTTGTAATTTGATTATTATTGAAGCTGGTGTTTGTGGTCATGATGTTGCTCTTTCTGTCGTCAATAAAGTAAACCACTCTTTTGTAATCATGTGGTTAAATATAGGTGCCCATAGACTACTGTTATGCTAAGTTAGACTGCTGAACCGACAGAAAAGCTGCCATCTGCAGAGGAACTCCGTAATAAACGATAAGACAGACAGTTTGTGCTGATACATTTTGCTCTTTCTTTTGTTAATTCTGCTTCCTTTTTGTTGTTCTTAAATCAGTAGGCATTGTTGAGAAGAGATTATAGTTAGTAATTACCCAGAATTAGGTATGGTCCTTAGAATTTGGTATTGTTTTTACTGTTATCTGCAATTGCCTATTCAATTGATTAGAACTTATCATATGTATTAACTCATTTACTTCCCCAGATAGCAAAGGTTAAAAGTTTCATTGTTTACTAACTGATATAAAATGAGATGTAAAGTTATCCTTTTGTTTTATTTCAGAGTTCCCTGCATAGAGATTAAGAAGAAAAAATCATTGAAATTCCAAGTCCCCCATCAGGCGCCTTGGAGTTGTGCTTTTGCCCTGGTTTTTTCCATTGCTTTAGTCCGACAACCTTATCGACACTGGTTTAGCCCATGCTTTTGGATTTTCGTGGCCGTCTCCCTAGGTGCTAACATGTTATATTTTTTCCCTATTAGAATTTGTATTTGGTGTCTTTTCCGTCTACATTCCGTCGTGTTTCAGTTGTTTGATTAAGGACCTAAATTTCTACAGTTGTTGACTCTAGACATGTGCTCTATTTGAAATGAGTCACCAATATTGTACCTGTGAGCACGTAATTTTTGCCCTACATGAAAATAACTCCTAAAAATAGACCAAAATAATTTTAATTGATTTTTAGAAGTTTTTCTTTATTTAGTTGCATTTCATGTATTTTTAATATTTTTAAAATCATAGAAAAATCATAAAAAAAGTGTCACATTTTAATTTCATGCCACCTTAGGTTTAATTTGCATTTAGGAATTAATTATATTGAGTTAATTGTGTTATTAATCAAAAATCACAAAAAATGATCATTTTTACCTAGTTAGATAATTAGCTTAATTTTACAATTTAAATTACTTTAGGAATTTAGTTTAGGTTTTTAATTAATTAAAGAAAGAAAAGAACAACAAAAGAGGAAGGAAGTGAAAAGGCTTGGTCTTAAATTCAAATTGGTCAAACATTTGAAAAGCCGAAATTTTCTCCCCCAAAAGACCTTCCCCAAAATATTTTCCCCCCAAAACGACCCCCACACACAAGAACCATCACAATAAATACACACACAAAAAATACATAAAAGGGAGGAAAAAAAATGCCTGGAAAAGCCGCAACAATGCAAAAACCTCCCCCACGTTGTTCTTCTTCTTCTTCAAAAAGAGAAAAAATCTTCAGCCATGAAAGGAGCTTAATATGGAGAAGAAGCATCCACAGAGACGCAACTTCAGCCATAACACACACCACGAGCTTCTTCCTCATTAAAACGAAACCAACAAACCCGTTTTCCATGAAGCTTAAGCTGCTTCTTTTTCTTCATTGACAACTTGAAAACCCTAGCATATCTTCTTCATCTCCTTAACCTAGAGATGGATCCCCTAAACCAAAACATACAGCCTCCACCCTCACAAAACCAACGAAGCTTCTTCTTCCTCCAAAGAGCCTAGAAAAACTAAGCGGCTTCTTCTTCCGCCTGGAACCATTGCCACTATCAGCTTGCCAACGACCAACGAAGCTTCATGGCTTCCGTCCTCTACTCCCCTCCATGTGTGACGACCTTTAGATCTGGTTGAGTATTTGGTTAAACCTGTCAACCCTCCATCGAATACGGCATACGCCACTAGTATCATCTGGATTCTGTCACCAGAGAGCCTTCCTTTTTGTGTAAAAATAGCTCGTCCCTGTCCTTATTAAAACTATTTGAAGTTCAAGTTTTTGTCTGTGAATCCGAGGTGCCGATGCGAGGTCCGTCGTTGAATGTTGTCATGTTTCCGGCGAGCTTCAGAATATAGGTCGTAGTTCCGGCGAGGTGTCCGATCACTGTTTTGGTCATCAAGGGCTCATTCCATTTCTGTTGAAGGCCAACTTTGAGGTTCACATCCTTCACCTTTGTATAATTCCATATTGATGAATGCTAAATGTTTATTGCTGAAATTTTGTTGAAATTTGAGTTAATGCAAATTATAGTGTATTGTTACAATATTTATGAATGTGTCATTCTATTACAGTGTTTATCTTAATAAGGTGTTGACGTTTTGATTTTGTTGAATGTGTGAATTGCTGCTTCATTTCCTGTTTTGGTTGAGACTTGGTGGGTTGAGAGGGAGGAATAAAAGCTTATTTGATTTAATTTAATTTGATACTTAAGAAGTATAAGTAATAGATAGAATGTTCCTCTCCTATCCTTTGTTCCATTCATGGTGTATTTGGACGTTGGGATACATATCAAAAAGTACTGATAATGTATTGGTATTGTACATATCAAACTTTAGTTGGTGTAGTTGGACGTTGGTGTATTTCTTGGATTTATTGCACTGTTAATGATTAATCAATCCTTAAATTTTGGGTTTAAACTCCTTTAAGTAGAATTCGGTACTTCAATTTAATTTTAAGGTGATTTCTTTGTTTATCCGAGTTGATTTAATCATTAAGAGCATGCTTAGGCCGTTATTATCTGTAAACGTCCGTAGTTTGCTTTGGTTGAGTACAATCCTTTAATCCTTAGAAATCGAGGCGTGCCATTCCGCGAATTTTCATGGCCCTCGCAAATTACTAACGCGTTAGTTGATTTAGGCGCGTGTTTAATAAATTTATCTTCCTAAACTCGGGTGCACATTTATGTGACCCAAATCCAAATCTCAACGGAGTCGGAATGGGTTGACAACCATGGGTGCACTGGTGCGACGTGGTTCGAGACGCATTTTCACGACGTTGCAATTCTTATTAAAATAAAACTAAAAGCGGGTTACTAATAAAAGGCACATAAGTTAGAACATGTTTTAAAATCAGATCAAACCCAAATACAACAGTTGAGCGACTGTGCTAGAACCACGGAATCTGGGAATGCCTAACACCTTCTCCCGGGTTAACAGAATTCCTTACTCGGATTTCTGATTCGCGGACTGTTAAACAAAGTCATAATTTCCTCGGTTCGGGATTCAACCGGTGACTTGGGACACCATTAATCTCTCAAGTGGAGACTCTGAAATTAAGTAATAAATCCCGTTTTGATTGTCCTTTAAGTGGAAAAACTCCTTTATGCCCTCACGGGGTGTAGAAGTATAAAAAGGAGGTGTGACAGCTCTGGCGACTCTGCTGGGGATGAGGACCCAGAACTTCGGTTCAGGGTTCAGAATTCGAGCTTAGAATAATTGTTGTGTTTGGCGTTATCTGATTTTCCTACATGTTCCATGCCTAATGTGCAAAATGTTGTTTTTTACCGCTTTGATATAAATTGTGTCGATAACCTTCTCTTCTCACCTCCGGGGATGTGCTTACTGGTTGAGACTCCCTATTCTGTTAGTGTCAATACCCTAAAATAAGAAAGAGGCCGGACAAGTTACTAAGTTGGATGGCCTCTTTGTTCCCGGTACGTAGCCCCTTCCTCGACTCGAGTTGTCCGCTTGGGTACACAGTCTAGAACATATACTTAGGTTTTAAAACCTAGAAGAACAAAAACTCACGCCGGATTCCTGGATAGGATGCTTGTTTGCCTCATGTGTATCTTGTGCTTTATCGCTTTGATATTATTTGAACTGTATCTATAAACTGTGCCGAAACCTTTCTCTTCTCACCTCCGGGGATGTGCTTACTGGTTTAGACTCCCTATTCTGTTAGTGTCATACCTTGAAATAAGAGAGAGGCCGGACAAGTTACTAAGTCGGACGATCCCACGGGTCCCCGATAGGTAGCCCCCTCCTCGGCTCGAGTTGTCCGCTCGGGTACACAGTCTAGAACAAATACCCAGGTTTTGAGACTAGAATAACTTGACTCCATGCCGGATCCCTAGTAGGAGCACTTATCTGCATCACGAGCATATGATTTAGGGGACTCAATACAGGGGTTAGGTCCATCTAGGACAGGTAACCGGATATGATACAACCACCAAGATGCATTTTACGTGTTGCATTTATTTGTCTCGGGCCTGCATGCTGACCGGCTTTTGAACGTCGAGAATTTTGCGAAATTGAGAAAAAGAGAAAAAAAAAGAGAAATAGCAGTGTAAAGAAATTGTTTAGAAAAAAAATCGATGCCCAAATGTTGTCGAAACTTTGCCCAAAAAAAATGAAAAATGAATGAAAAAATAATACAAATGTTTTGTTTTTAATAGTTTGTTTTACTAAAAGCAAAGAAAAAATATAAAAAGAGTCCTTATTTTAGTTTGAAAAAAATAGGTTGTTTATTTGTTTGTTGAAAATGAAAAAAAAAGAAGTCGTTATTTTGTCTTGTTTTCAAAAAATAGAAAAAGAAAAAATAGTTTGTCTTGCCATAAAAAATGAAAATGAAAAAAAAGAATATTGCTTTGAAAGTAGTTTTGTTATTTGCTTTTGAAATGCCAAAAATAAAAATGAAAAAAAAATTCTTGTTTGCAAAAATAGCTAGTTTATTTGCCCGAACTACGCTGGTTTGATTTTCACCAAGTGTGAGATACGTAGGCAACCTTTGACGGGTCCAACCACCCCTTTTGCAAAAAATAGCCAAAAAATATCAAATTTAAATTTTTTTTATAAATAAGTCGGGTGACGTCATTCTTGTTTAAAAATAACCCGAATGTCGCCAAAAAGGGCGCCGGAAGGCTGTTTTTACAAGAACATCCACCTTGAATCATTTTAAAACGGTTTGCGGGCACAGCCTTAAAATTTCCCTTTCGGAAGTGCTGAAAGGCCGTATCTGTAAAACCGAATCTTCGTAAAGGAAAAGAAAAACCAAATTTTGCAAAAATAGCCACTTTGTTTTTAAGTCAAAATAAGCCATTACATGACTAGTTTTCTTTAAATAGTCGCAGTTGACATTGAAACTTTCTCAGTCTTGTGGAGGCTTGTGGCGATGCCGAGTGATGCCCCACGAGCCCCAGGATATGAAGCTTTGATGTACTCTTGATCTAGTTTTAATCATCGAGTCTATATTTTGTTATTTTGAGTCTGCTTTTGTTGTTTCCCTTCAAATAAAATAATTTGAAAAATCCTTCAAAACAAAAAAACAACAAAATTTTGCATTCAATTTGCAAGAACTACGAACGGTCTGATTCATGTGGGGTCATGATACGTAGGCAACCTTCATAAGATTCAACCACAATGAAAGAAAAAAAATGGAAAAAAATTGAAAAAAATACGAAAAGATGTTGTTAATAATGGGGACCGACTCAATCCATTCTAAAAGGTTTTGTTTTGAATTGTGAAGAAAGTTGAGGTGGTTGGTTGTGGTAAGGTGGAAACACAAGATCCAAGGAAAAGGATAACTGACATCGAAGCTGTTACAAGTAATCAAGAGACTCAGGGTCAGAGGGTTAAACAAGGGTCTACTGTGGTTGAGGAAAATAGAACACTGAAACAACAAATGACCAAAATGCGTCAAGCCTGGGCCAATGGCCAAGGACAGCCTTGTCATGAGTCACAATTTGCTACACAGCAAGAACAGTACCACTCTCTCGAGTACCACTCGTACTCGTTTGATCTTCCAGCAAACATCGAGAAGCCTACCCGAAAGATGGTACAGGAAGAAATAGCCCAAAGAGTGAAAAGATTAGAACAACAGCTGAAAAACACGCAAGCAATGGCAGGTCAAAAGAGTGTTGCCTTCAGAGATCTATGCATGTTCCCCGATGTCCACTTGCCGCCTGGTTTCAAGGTTCCCAAATTTGAAAAGTACGATGGACATAAATTGAGAGGTGTGGAAAGAAATGAAGAATTGCTTATAGCTTATTTTGGGGAAAGCCTCTCGGTAGTAGCATCTGAATGGTTTTTGGACCAAGACACATCTAGCTGCCACGTCTGGAATAACATGGCACAGGCATTTGTCAAACAGTTCCAATACAACATCGACATTGCCCCAGACCGCATTTCCCTTTCAAACCTGAAGAGGAAACCAAGTGAAAGTTTCAGGGAATATGCCGTTAAATGGAGACAGCAAGAAGCTCGAGCTAAGCCACCCATGGATGACCACGAGTTAGTCATTGTTTTCCTTCAGGCTCAAGAGCCGGATTACTTTCAAAACATGATGTCCGCAGTTGGTAAATCCTTTGTAGAAATAATCAAAATTGGAGAAATGGTAGAGAACGGTCTTAAGACAGGCAGAATTATAAGTCAAGCAGCTCTCAAAGATGCAGCTCAGACTGTCCAAATTGAATCTGGTGACGTGAATGGGAGGGATGAAGAAATCATGATGATATCAGGGTCGAGAAGAGATCCTAGGAGAACATCTCGAAGGTACGTGCAGCCTCATCAGGTTTTCCATGGCCCCCTTAAGAATTACTATCCACCTCCAAACCCCCCATACTCTGTTGATTCGTCCCAGTATGTTGCGCAGCCATCAAATCACACAAGAAAGCGAGCACGAACATCACGAAATCTCCACCAACCTTCGCAAAATTTTCAAGTACCTTATAACCCACATCCAAACCAGGGGTATAGAAAGGAACAAAAGTTGAAAGATAGTTTTACACCAATAGGAGAGTCCTATGCAAGCTTATTTGAGAAGTTAAAACAACATGACATGATTGCACCCATTCCTCCAAATCAGGTGGACCGACGTGCAAGAAACTTTGACTCAACTAAAAGGTGTGAATACCACTCCAATGATTTGGGGCACGATGTGGAAAATTGTTGGGATTTGAAAAGAGAGATAGAAAGGATGATCCAGGAAAATTTGATTCAAGACAGTGGCACCCAGAATATCACGCTGCACCCCTTACATGAGGAGACACACTTGGTGGGATTGATGCCCGGTGACATAAGGTATGAGAATCCTCTTGGGAACTTGTTGACTGAAGTTCAAGATACTAACGGAGATAGTGGTCATGGCAATATGGATATGAAGTTTAGTGGCTAAGATATCGTTCTTGGTAATTGGAAAGATGCTTCATTCCTAAATCAGCCGGGGAGGAGCTTTGGTGGTCCATTTTGCTGTCATTTCTGTTGTCCGAGTTATTTGTAGGGTTATAATTCGGATATTGTCTTGTGATCAAACCCTCTTATCCTTTCATTTTTTTCTAGCTTGTTTAGTCGTAGTGGTTCATTTAGTGTTGTCCATATGTGTTTCGGGGTTGTACTCCAGTTTGTTTGCGTGTTTTGTTATTCGAGTTATTTCATCGTTGTCTAATGCAAATTCCGGTCTTTTGTTACTTCCAATCATTTTTCTTTGCTTAGTTCTTTTCTATCCTTTTGTTTTGTCTTTTGTCTAATGCTGGTTCTAGTGACATGACATGCATGCATAATTCTCAGTCGGATCTTTAAAAGCTATGTTGGTCGGGAAGCAATAAAACCATTTTGAAGACGATGAGGGCGTTTGAGGAAATACGAATAGATTTGGATGTTGTAAGATTGTTTGACGCCCGAACCATGTGAAAATAGGTCAAAAAGAACAAGTCGGCCAAATTGACAGGGGGCCGATCGTGGTAATAAGAGTAAGAGTGTTGCCCAATGGCACATTATATTTGACAGATGTGGAAGGAAAATGTGTGGAAATGACCGTCAATTTCAATGTGGTCAAGAGATGATGTGATGGTTTCTTTATTCTGATTGTACTTATTTGTATTTGGCATATTTTGAAGTTTGAAATGACGAAGGCATTTTGTTCTACTATCTAAACACTTTACTCTTTTGTCACCCTCTTTGAGCCTTATTTATTTTCTTTCATACCCCTCTTTCGGAATCAACGGCACAATTAAAGAAATGCAAGTGCCGAAGATACGCAAATTGAAAAAGAAGGAAAAAGAAAAAACGAAAGAAAGAAAAGAAGAGAAAAGAAAAGAAAAGGCAAAAAGAGAAAATAAAAAGAAAGAAAAGAAAAGAAGAGAAAAGAAAAGAAAAAGCAAAAAGAGAAGAAAAAAAAGAAATGAAATGAAAGAAGGAAAAGAAAAGTGGAAGAAAAGAAAGATCGCAACAACGAAGTAGTTCTATTGCCTGAACTACGTTTGACTTGATCCCGAAAGGGTACGTAGGCAGCCTCTCTGAGGTTCAGTCATACCAAAATAAAATTCCAAAAGTCCCCAAGAAGGAAACTGGGGCAGAAGTTGTGGTTATTGGGAGAAGTCTAATTCCAAAAGTTGTAATTTTGAACCCATGTTGAATTGTTTTGAGCCTTTAATACCTTTCATTCTATCCCTATCCAAAAGCCCACATTACGGTCCAAAGAAAGACCTTCCGATCAGTCTTTGAGAAATACCAAGTCAAGCAGGTAAGGGTAATTCATGTCAGGGGCAACACTCCAGTCCAAGCAAGGAAAATAAAATGAGAGAGACGGATTGATGAAAACCCTCACGGGTACCGCAAGGCGATAGAAGTTGAGATAAATAAAAATAAGAGAGTCTTATTGGTGAAAACCTTCACAGGCACCTTGAGGCGACGGTAAGTTGAGAGAAAGAACAAATTAGAGAGGTTTTGATGGTGAAAACCCTTTAGGCACTACAAGCCGAATAAGGAATGCGAATCAAATTAGATAAGCGGAGCATTGAAGCCCAGTTTCATAGCGGAAGGCTATAGCAAAAATTGAACATCAGGTTTGATTGATAGAATAACTATAGGTGCATGTCATGGTCATTAGACTTGGTATCCTCATCTGATAGGTCACTACTTCGTAGTTTTCTCTTTTAGGAATCATCTTTTTCCTTTGCCTTTCACTCCGTTCCTCTGTTTTGTTCATTTCCCCTTTCTGGGTCTTTTTAGTCATAACAAGTGAGAAATGATTTCAAAATTTGCCATCAGCTTTTCAATTGCACAAAATGGGGTCTGGCTAGTATATCAAAGCATCGCAAGTCAAGAAAAACAACAAGAGCATTGAGCTGGTAATAATCAACATGCTTTGGGGTGAGGCACAAGGATTGGTTAAAGTCAGTACAAAAACAGTGCAACAAACAGAAGGTATAAGGTTTTGAATATATGTGTTCTGTGATAAGGATGACAGCGGAAGTAGTTAGGCCGGAAACAAGCGGGGTTTTCAAATAGAAATGAAAGTTATCGGCAAGTAAGGGAGCAACAGACCTCAGGGCCAAGGCCATCAGATAAGCCAGGAAACAACAACATACTGTGAGGGGCAATGGACGTAATTTGGGAATTCATGTAAGACTCAAAGATCAGGAATATGCCAGCTCACGAGCAATGAACCAAAAAGAAGATATTGGACCTGAACGGTGAAAAAGGGTATTTCGGTGACACAGTTGATGGGGAAAGTAGTTAATCAGTAAACATGCAGGATCTTCAAGAAGAATCAGTTGTCATAGAAAACATATGGGGTTAGATAAGAAGACTAGAAGTCGTCAAGAAGGGCGAAAGTTATCACCCAAGTTTCAAAGATGGTCGGACAACGCAAAGCATGGAAAGGAGAAAAGGAAAGTCATCCCAGCGGGAGTACCACAACCAACCACCGCATTTTAAACTGACAGAATTTTCTTTGATTTGAAACAGGGGCATGGAAATGTTATTGATGGCAGAAAGTTATGCTACAGGAGGATTATCAAACTAGGGCAGAAAATTTTCTGTCGTGTTTTCTTGAAGTCGGGTACCCATCTGAAGAACATGAAGTTCAATACAAGTATTTTTAAAAAAAAAAAGAGAAAAAGAGAGGAAAGTAGTTTTCAGGAAAGAAACACCAGTTTTAAGAAAAGTAATTTTCGGAGGATTGAAACACTAGTTTTGGGGAAGTGGTTTTGTGAAGGAGGACAACACCAGTTTTTAGGGAAGTGGTTCTGAAGGAGGACAATTCAAGTTAGAAGGTAGATAAAACAAGTTTCGGAGGAAAATGGGTAATAGATAAAAATCTTAGTCTGTTGAATCTTTCACCTAAGATAAAAATCTTAGTCTGATGAATTTTTCACCTAAGATAAAAGATAAAAATCTTAGTCTATTGAATCTTTCACCTAAGATAAAAATCTTAGTCTGATAAATTTTTCACCTAAGATAAAGAAATCTTAGTGTGTTGAAACTTTCACCTAAGATAAAAATCTTAGTCTGATGAATCTTTCACCTAAGATAAAGGCAGAAGTTGGAAAAAAAATGAAAGGAAGGCATAATTTAGGAAAAGGGGAAGGCAGAAGTGGGAAAAAAGAAAGGAAAGCATAATTTGGAAAAAGAAAGGAAGGCAGAATTTGAAAAGGGAAGAAAGGAAGTTTGAATTTGAAAGATTAAGAAAGTTTGGAATCGAAAAAATAGACCTAGTCTGATGAATTATCTCCCAGAGTCAAAATCTCAGTCCGATGAATCTTTCTCCTGAGATCAGACAAAAATGGACCTAGTCTGATGAATTATCTCCTAGAGTCAGAATCTTAGTCCGTTGAAACTTTCACCTAAGATAAAAATCTTAGTCTGATGAATTTTTCACCTAAGACAAAAACAAAAAAAAATCTTAGTCTGTTGAATCTTTCACCTAAGATAAAAATCTTAGTCTGATGAATTTTTCACCTAAGATAAAAGATAAAAATCTTAGTCTGTTGAATCTTTCACCTAAAATAAAAATCTTAGTCTGATGAATTTTTTACCTAAGATAAAAGGTAAGAATCTTAGTCTGTTGAATCTTTCACCTAAGATGAAAATCTTAGTCCGATTAATTTTTCACCTAAGATAAATTTTAAATTTTAAGATACATTTTGGTCTTTAAATTTTTAAAGTTGCATTTCAGTCTTATCACAATTCAAGTTTTAGTTCTTATTAGTATATGGTAACAAACACCCAGTTTCCAAACTGGGGCAGAAAGTTTTCTTTGTTTGTCCATTTTGTCGCAATCAGGAGCCCACCTGGAGAACAAGGGAATACTTTTCAAGCACGGCAGTCAGGAGCCCGCCTGGAAAACAAGGGAATACCTTTTCAAGTATCGCAATCAGGAGCCCACCTGGAGAACAAGGGAATACTTTTCAAGCATCACAAGCAGGAGCCCACCTGGAGAACAAGGGCATACTTTTCAAGCGTCAACAACTAGGAGCCCACCTAAAAAATGGGCATATATTTCAAATTGCGGCAGTCAAGCATCATTCGGAGGAATGGCAAAACATTGCCGATCACAATTCAAGTCAGCAACAAAGGAGGCTTGCATAAATAATGCGAGTCAAAAGTCCGAGACGACCAGCGGATGTTGGTCACAATCCAAAATAATAAAAGAAGGGGAGAAACAAAAAGAAGGCAAAAGGAATCCAAATGCAGAAGTAGAGAAAGATGTGAATTGCTTAAGACATGATTGGAGTCACAGGCGTGGTGTGCTATCCGGGTTTGGTCCGAAAAGCTGTGGAAGAACGAGCTAGCACCTGAAACTAGCAAGTGTCAAGGTTCAAATCCAAAGTCTTCATGAAGAACCATTCAAGACTCAAGATCAAGCTTCAGAAGACTTATAGATAGGAATCTTGTAACTCGTAGTTGATAGGTTTAACTAGTCTTTTTCATGTTTTGATTTTTGATGTAACATCAGGTCCACGGACCGGAACCTCGACGGAACTGCACCTCGACTGGCTCTCAACTTCGGTACTCTACCATCTCACTCACTTCTGAACTACACTGACCTGATTCCTTTATAGCCAAGGATATGTAGGCAACCTCTGAAGCAAGGTTCGGTCAAATTTTTCAAAACATGCTTCCCACGGAGTATTCAAACGGACAAAATCGCTCGTATCCGCTCACTTATCTTTGCACGAAAACCTTTCGGGTTTCCGAGCAAAGAGGGGCAGCTGTAAGCACGTGATTTTTGCCCTACATGAAAATAACTCCTAAAAATAGACCAAAATAATTTTAATTAATTTTTAGGTATTTTTCTTTATTTAGTTGCATTTCATGCATTTTTAATATTTTTAAAATCATAAACAAATCATAAAAAAAGTGTCACATTTTAATTTCATGCCACCTTAGGTTTAATTTGCATTTAGAAATTAATTACGTTAAGTTAATTGTGCTATTAATCAAAAATTACAAAAAATGATCATTTTTACCTAGTTAGATAATTAACTTAATTTTATAATTTGAATTAATTTAGGAATTTAGTTTAGGTTTTTAATTAATTAAAGAAATAAAAGAACAACAAAAGAG
>MU749644.1:140641-222914 GCA_026770625.1 Nicotiana glauca | reverse complement strand
CCCCCCCCAAAAAGACCTTCCCCAAAATATTTTTCCGCCAAAACCTTCCCCAAAATATTTTTCTCCCAAAACTACCCCCACACACAAAACCCATCACATTAAATACACACACAAAAAATACATAAAAAGGGAGAAAAAATAAAAAAAAATACACTTGGAAAAGCCGCAACACTGCAAAAACCTCCCCCACGTTGTTCTTCTTCTTCTTCAAAAAGAGAAAAACTCTTCAGCCATGAAAGGAGCTTAATATGGAGAAGAAGCAACCATAGAGATGCAACTTCAGCCATAACACACACCACGAGCTTCCTCCTCATTAAAACGAAACCAACAAACCCATTTTCCATGAAGCTTAAGCTGCTTCTTTTTCTTCATTGACAACTTGAAAACCCTAGCATATCTTCTTCATCTCCTTAACCTAGAGAAGGATCCCCTAAACAAAAACATACAGCCTCCACCCTCACAAAACCAACGAAGCTTCTTCTTCCTCGAAAGAGCCTAGAAAAGCTAAGCGGCTTCTTCTTCCGCCTAAAACCATCGCCGCTATCAGCTTGCCAACGACCAACGAAGCTTCATGGCTTCCGTCCTCTCCTCTCCTCCATGTGAGATGAGTTTTAGATCTGGTTGAGTGTTTGGTTAAATCCGTCAACCCTCCATCGAATCTGGCACACGCCACTAGTATCATCTGGATTCTGTCACCGGAGAGCCTTCCTTTTTGTGTAAAAATAGCCCGTTCCTGTCCTTATAAAACCTATTTGAAGTTCAAGTTTTTGTCTGTGAATCCGAGGTGCCGATGCGAGGTCCGTCGTTGAATGTTGTCATGTTTCCGGCGAGCTTCAGAATATAGGTCGTAGTTCCGGCGAGGTGTCCGATCACTGTTTTGGTCATCAAGGGCTCATTCCATTTCTGTTGAAGGCCCACTTTGAGGTTCACATCCTTCACCTTTGTATAATTCCATATTGATGAATGCTAAATTTTTATTGCTGAAATTTTGTTGAAATTTGAGTTAATGCAAATTACAGTGTATTGTTACAATATTTATGAATATGTCATTTTATTACAGTGTTTATCTTATTAATGTGTTGACGTTTTGATTTTGTTGAATGTGTGAATTGCTGCTTCATTTCCTGTTTTGGTTGAGACTTGGTGGGTTGAGAGGGAGGAATAAAAGCTTATTTGGTTTAATTTAATTTGATACTTAAGAAGTATAAGTAATAGATAGAATGTTCCTCTCCTATCCTTTGTTCCATTCATGGTGTATTTGGACGTTGGGGTACATATCAAAAAGTACTGATAATGTATTGGTATTGTACATATCAAACTTTAGTTGGTGTAGTTGGACGTTGGTGTATTTCTTGGATTTATTGCATTGTTAATGATTAATCAGTCCTTAAGTTTGGGTTTAAACTCCTTTAAGTAGAATTCGGTACTTCAATTTAATTTTAAGGTGATTTCTTTGCTATCCGAGTTGATTTAATCGTTAAGAGCATGCTTAGGCCGTTATTATCTGTAAACGTCCGTAGTTTGCTTTGGTTGAGTACAATCCTTTAATCCTTAGAAATCGAGGCGTGCCATTTAGCTAATTTTCATGGCCCTCGCAAATTACTAACGCGTTAGTTGATTTAGGCGCGTGTTTAATAAATTTACCTTCCTAAACTTGGGTGCACATTTATGTGACCCAAATCCAAATCTCAACGGAGTCGAAATGGGTTGACAACCATGGGTGCACTGGTGCGACGTGGTTTGAAATGTATTTTCACGACGTTGCAATTCTTATTAAAATAAAAATAAAAGCCGGTTACTAATAAAAGGCACATAAGTTAGAACATGTTTTAAAATCAGATAAAACCCAAATACAACAGTTGAGCGACCGTGCTAGAACCACGGAATCCAGGAATGCCTAACACCTTCTCCCGGGTTAACAGAATTCCTTACTAGGTTTTCTGATTCGCGAACTGGATAGGACGCTTGTTTGCCTCATGTGCATCTTGTGCTTTATCGCTTTGATATTATTTAAACTGTATCTATAAACTGTGCCGAAATCCTTCTCTTCTCACCTCTGGGGATGTGCTTACTGGTTGAGACTCCCTATTCTGTTAGTGCCATACCTTGAAATAAGAAAGAGGCCGGACAAATTACTAAGTCGGACGATCCCGCGGGTCTCCAGTACGTAGCCCTCTCATCGGCTCGTTAAACAGAGTCATGATGTCACCTATAAATATGGACGATATTGAAGAAACATCTCAATGGGTGGCATTTCAATCTGCTGTCACAAAAGGAAAGTGAGGTCTCAAGCTCCATTGGTTGGTAAATCTTTATGATCTCTGACTCTACTTTCTGTACCATTAATCTTTTCAATTAATGTTATGCTTGAATTACCTTGATAAAATTTTGTTTATGAGCTATATTAATAAGAGAATTTTGTTATTAGCCTATCTGTTGAGATACCATGATAAAAATTCTTGGTGACTAAGCAAATTTTCAAAGATTTTGGGCTTAGCTTGTTTATGGGCATTTCGTTAAATTTTGGCTTTTTGGGCGTCGAGCCATGAAGTAGTTAACTTGGGAGGCTCAAGGTGAAATTCCTGTTTAATGCAAACTTTCAAGGAGTTCTTGCATTATGCCTGTGTAATTAATCATAATTGGGGCCTTGATTTGTCCTGTATTTGAAAGCTTCATGTCTTCGTCCATTACAACCATATAGAATTATATGTTGTGGTCTCCGACTTAGGAACTGACACTCTCTGATTTTCTTTATGTTTCACTTTCTGTTTTCTGAAACTTCTATGATATTTTCTCTTCTTTAAAAATGTTTTTAGCTAAAATGGTAATTTTGAAACAAAAAAACTAAAAAACATTAAAGCGAAAGCTTAAAAAAGGAGCAATCGGAACAAAATACAGTTGAAGAGAAAGGAAGTGGCTGTTATTTTGGGGACAAGTAAATTCTCCTTCAAACAGTCAAGTTAATTTGATTTAATATAATGTATACTTGTACTTCAACGATATTAACTTAAAAATAATGTAATATTTTTTAGATGATCAATCTTTTTTGTGTAACTTTATAAACTGATCATGGGATTGATGTGCCTCCAAAAGAGAAGTAGTAGGATATTTTTTTGGTTGGTTGTTTTAGATATTTAAGAAGATATGGATCCAATAAAATGGAAAAAGATTCTTGTTCCTTGTTTAATATTGGATCATATGGAAAAAAGATAGTGAATGGTGATTGAGTTTTGTCTTACACAATGGGATATCAAAATAGCAGAAGATTACTGCTAAAACTAAGTACCAAATATCTAACAATAAATGTTTGTATCACCAATTGTTAATGTTTTACAGTTCAATAAAGTTGTAAGAAACCTATAAGGAGTGAAGCAGAGAAGGAAGAGTTTTGATCACCGTGTGGGTAGTCTCTATTAAGGTTTCCGTTTCATGCCGGACTAGGAGCTCTACTAGCCTTGTCCGTGGGAAATTGCTTGATTTATGAAAGAAAGAATGCACTAATTGCAGCAAGAGTTAAGGTTTTTAGCCTCCTCTATATAAACTTACAAATGCATAATAACATCTTAAAAAATCTTTTATGAGTTGCCGAGTTTGAATTAATTTATCATAATTCTTTTAAATGATCCACAATTAAGAATATCTTAGCATTATAGTTCCGGTGGTTATGGGCCTTATGTCTTGCTCAATTCATATATAGCCATGAAGTAAATCAGTTATAACACATATTGATATCAATATATTCCTAATGCCAGATAAAAGTACATCTTCCTTAAAAAAACTGAAGAGAAGCATGCCTTTATTTGCTTTGCTATCATGAGTGTTGAATTTGCAATAGACTTTAATATCACTTCATGTTTTTTGTGGTAGATTATGACTTTTTGACTATTTAGGCACTATTTATGGATGAAGTGATCCTTTATGCACGTGATGGTCATCCTTAACAGACAAATAAAATCCTTTCAGTTTATTGCAATGTTGGATAAGATAAAGGATCAAGGTTGAGAGTGAAAGAAAGCCACAATATTAAGTTAGTGACTCCCATGAATCATCAGCTCAATGTGATGCTGATGAAGATATTCCTTATAATCACTTGGGATAAGATTAAGATATATTTCACTATGGTTCTTTTCTTATAATCGCTGAATTTTTATATTCTTTAAACTACTTGAGTTGAGCCTCTGTATTCTCACTGAGTAATATTGGTGAGCAGTGGTAAGCTGTAGTAACTAAATAATATTCTGACTACTTTCTGTCACTCAGAAGTTAGTACTTATGAATCTTATTTGCAAGCTTAACAAATTGTAGCTAGCATTTTTGTGTCAACTCATTTATTTGTGAACGGGAACATCGAATATGTATTAACATGTTTGTCAATATTTAATTAGCTTGATAGTATTTCTTTGATGGTAGCACTTCCTTTTTTTGTTTTGATAATCCTGCTAAACAACTGAATTAAGTATGAAATTATCTTCTCTCTTTTGGTAATCTTGTAGTTGTAATATCAGCAATGTCGGGCATACGCCCGTGCATAGCACGGGCATCAACCATCTAGTCCCTCTGATAAGTGAGTGTGTCGTCGAAAATACCTTTTCAATTCCAATCTAATATTCCTAAAGGGCTAACAAAATGAAAAATGAAATTCAAGTTAGTACAAAGGCAATGAATTCAAGCCACAAAGAATTTTAGATTCTTTTATTATTGAAAAAAAGGGCAGGCCGGTGTATAAAGTATCTCGCGTTCACACAGGGTTCGGGAAAGTGTCGCACCCCAAGGGTGTATAATGTAAGCAGTCTATCCTGATGCAAGTGTCACGACCCGAAATTCCCACCCTCGGGAGTCGTGATGGCGCCTACTCGTGGAAGCTAGTCAAGCCGAGAACCTTTGCAATTATTAACCCATCTCGTTTTTTTATACATGATTAAATAATTAAATTATTAATGAATAAACAATTAAAAGACAGCAAAAAATAAAATTTAGCAGAAGTCTGAAGTAAATATAGAAACAACGTCTAGAAAACGGTTATAAGTCTCTATCCAACATCTGGTGTCACAACATACACGGACTGTTTAGGATTACTAAAAATAAGAGTTTGAAATAAAGAACATAGTTTGTCTCGAATACAAATGTCAACAGAACATGAAAAAAAACTGATAGAAGAGACGACGGGCCTGCGGATGCCAGCAAGGCTACCTCGGAGTCTCATGACTTAAGGATGGCTCCCTGACTACTGGTGCGCTCCGAAAGCTGCTCTGGTATCTGCATATAAGTGCAGAGTGTAGCACCGGCACAACCGCCTCCATGTGTTGGTAAATGTCTGGCCTAACCCCGGCGAGGTAGTGACGAGGTTAGAACCAGACTCCAGATAAACCTGTGTGTGTGTGTATATATATATATATATATATATATATATATATATATATATATATATATATATATATATATATATATATATATATATACAAATACAATGAAAAAATAGCAGAAATGAACAACTAAAGCTGAGAGGGGGGAACATGCTTCGGAGGTAGCTGATAGAAGCAGAATATCAGGAATAATAAGGGAAAACTACAATTTATCTTCTAACACGGAACAAAGAAATAAAGACAACTTTTATTTTCAGTTTCATATCTCGTGGTAGGCGTACCACCCGCTCCCATTTCATCATCTCTTGTGGTAGGCATACCACTAGCTCCTATTTTATTATATCTTGTGGTAGGTGTACCACCCGCTCCCATTTCATCAATAACTTGTGGTAGGCATACCACCCGCTCCCATTTCAATCCAACACAATAAAACAATACAATTCCGGCAAGGGAACAAAATAATATAGTAACTTCCCGGCAAAGAAACAAGGCAATATAATAATTTCCCGGCAAATCAAATGTCCCGGCAAAGGAGAGTCAGCTATAACCAATATTATTCAATTTCTACTTGACACAATTAATGCCAAAACTCAGTCATAACTAAAGTCCACGAAAATAAACTAAATCATTGCTCAGTATCGAGAACCTTCAATCAAAGCTTTCATATGATCAATTAAGAATACAACAATCAGCAATTCAGGACCCACAGTCATGCTCGACAGCAATGTATAGATACTCGTCACCATGTCTATACGTCGTACTCAACACAAAACAAGTAGCAAATATGACTCAACTCCTAAACCCTCAAGCTAAGGTTAGACCGAACACTTACCTCAAACTTCCACAGCCAAATCAATCCTAAATTACTGCTTTCCCTCTCGAATTCGGCTCTAATTCAATTATATCTATACATAAATGACTTCAAATATCAATACATGCTAAACAAATTGAATCCAATGCCTAATTATAACTTTCCGAGCATTCTTCCCAAAATTCCAAAAATTGACCCCAGGCCCGCTTGGTCAAAATACGAGGTTCGGGCCAAAATCAAATCACCTATTCACCCACGGGCCCGAATATATAATTTGTTTTCAAATTCGACCCCAAAACGAGGTCTAAATCAAGAAAAATAAAAAAAACCCTAATTCTACCCAATTCCTTAATTTCTACCCTTAATTACATGTTTTAGGCCTAGAATTTCAGTAGATGTTTATGGAAAATGAAGAAAACTAGTTCAAGATTACTAACCCAAGAATAAATGGTGAAAGGATACTTCAATGGTCGCCCTAGAACTTTGGAGAAGAAGGAACTTTCGAAATTTTGTAACAATCCCGTAAGGGTTCTATTTTGGGTTTTTAAAAATAACTGGGCAAAAAATACTCATCGCGTTCGCGACAGGATGATCGTGTTCGCGATGAGTCAAACTTAACAGGCCTTCGCGTTCGCGGAGAACAATCTTCCCAGGCCTTCGCGTTCGCGACCAAGTGACCGCATTCACGTTGCTGTAGTACCGCACCCCTGCCCGGGCTCACTTTTGCCTTCGCATTCGCGAAGCCAGGGATGCGTTCTCGAAGGTATAACACCCCCTGCTTCGCGTTTGCGACCTGGTCAATGCATTCGTGACCTGGTCAATGCGTTTGCGTAGAAGGAAAATTCCTTCAGCCATATTTTACGCATCGCGTTCGCGAGGATGCTCACGCTAACGCGTAGTAGGACATACCAGAACTGGAGAAAACAGCAAGTTTTAAGCCAAAAATCATTCCGAAACACACCTGAGCCCTCGAGGCTACTAACCAAACACATGAACTGACACAACGACATCATACGAACTTATCCGTGTCATCAATTTGCCAAACTAACCTCAAAAACAATGAATCAAACTTCAAAAATCAAGAGTTTTCCAAAAACTTCATCAAGTTTTAAATTTAGGATTTCAAGTCCGAAATACGTCAAACGACGTCTGATTTTAACCAAAGTTTACAGAAACATTTTATATGATATATAAGACCTGTACCGGGTGCCAAAACCAAAGTACGGGCCCGATACCAACACGTTCTAATCAAATTTCAATTCCAATTTCCTTAAACATTTTCAAAAAATAATTTTTCTTAAAAATTTATTTTTCAGGCTTGGGACCTCGGAATTCGATTCCGGGCATACGCTCGCGTCCTATATTTTTCTACGGACCCTCCGGGACCGTCAAATCACGGGTCCGGGTCCGTTTTCCCAAAAAGTTGACCAAAATCAAATTTATTCATTTTAACATCAAAACTTAGCATTTTTCACAGAATTTCATATTTAAGCTTTCCGGCTAAGCGCCCGGACTGCGCATGCAAATTTAGGTGACTCTAAATGAGGTTTTCAAGGCCTCGGAAGCACAGAATGGATAAGGAAACAGGCGATGACCCTTTGGATCGTCACATTCTCCACCTCTAAAACAACTGTTCGTCCTCGAACGGACAGAAGAAAGAAGTACCTGAGTCGGGGAAAAGATGAGGATAACGGCTCCGCATATCGGACTCGGACTCCCAAGTCGATGCCTCGGGAGGTTGACCTCTCCATTGAACACGCACAGAAGAAAAACTCCTCGACCTCAACTGACGAACCTGCTGGTCTAGAATAGCCACCAGCTCCTCCTCATAAGACAAATCCCTGTCCAACTGGACAGTGCTAAAATCTAACACGTGGGATAGACTGCCGTGATACTTCCGAAGAATGGACACATGAAACACTGGATGCACAACTGATAAGCTAGGCGGCAATGCAAGTCTATAAGCCACCTCCCCACTCGCTCGAGAATCTCAAATGGACCAATGAACCTAGGGATATGCTTGCCCTTCTTCCCGAATCTCATCACGCCCTTCATAGGCAACACTCGGAGCAATACCCACTCACCAACCATAAAAGCCACATCTCGAACCTTGCGGTCTGCATAACTCTTCTGCCTGGACTGAGTTGTACGAAGCCTATCCTGAATAATCCTGACCTTGTCCAAGTCCTCCTGAACCAAATTCGTACCCAACAACCGAGCCTCCCCCGGCTCAAACCATCCAACCGGAGATCGACATCGCCTACCATACAATGCCTCATAAGGGGCCATCTGAATGCTCGACTGGTATCTGTTGTTGTAGGCAAACTCTGCTAAAGGAAAAAGCTGATCCCACGAACCTACAAAGTCAATGACACAGGCCCGGAGCATATCCTCCAAGATCTGAATAGTCCGCTCGGGCTGGCCGTCCGTCTGGGGATGAAATGTTGTACTCAACTCAACCTGAGTGCCCAACTCTCACTTAACTGCTTTCCAGAAATACGAGGTAAACTGCGTACCTCAATCAGAAATGATAGACACAGGCATACCATATAGATGAACAATCTCCAGGATATAGATCTCAGCTAACCTCTCAGATGAATATAAGACTTCCATAGGAACAAAATGTGCTGACTTGGTCAGCCTATCAACAATGACCCATACTGTGTCGAATTTCTTCCGAGTCAGCGAGAGTCCAACAACAAAATCCATAGTAATCCTCTCCCACTTCCACTCGGAAAGCTCAATCTTCTGAAACAATCCACTAGGTCTCTGATGCTCATATTTAACTTGCTGACAATTCAAACATCGAGCCACATATGCAACAATATTTTTCTTCATTCTACGCCACAAATAATGCTGCCGCAAATCCTGATACATCTTCGTGGCGCCTGGATGAATAGAGTACCGGGAGCTATGGGCCTCCGCTAAGATCAACTCTCGAAGTCCATCAACATTAGGCACACAAACTCGCCCCTGCAATCTCAAAACTCCATCATCATCTAAGATCACCTACTTGGCACTTCCACGTTGCACCGTGCCTCTAAGGACACATAAATGGGGATCATCAAACTACCGATAAAGGATACGCTCCAATAATGAAGAACGAGCGACCGTGCAGGCTAACACCCGACTAGGCTCAGAAATATCCAATCTTACGAATCGATTGGCCAAGGCCTGAACATCCAAAGAAAGCGATCTCTGATCGATCGGAACATAAGCAAGACTGCCCATGCTGGCTGACTTCCTACTCAAAGCATCGGCCACCACATTGTCCTTCCCCGGGTGATACAAGATGGTGACATCATAATCCTTCAACAACTCCAACCACCTTCTCTGCCTCAAATTCAACTCCTTTTGCTTGAACAACTACTGAAGGCTCTTGTGATCAGTGAGCACCTCACATGTCACTCCGTATAGAAAATGCCTCCAAATCTTCAATGCATGAACAATGGCTGCCAACTCTAGATCATGAACCAGATAATTCTTCTCGTGAATCTTCAAATGCCTCGAAGCATAGGCAATGACTCTGCCATCCTGTATTAATACTGTACCAAGAACAATACGGGAAGCATCACAATAAACTGTATAAGGCCCTGAACCTGTGGGCAACACCAACACCGGTGTCGTAGTCAGAGCTGTCTTGAGCTTCTGAAAGCTCTCCTCGCACTCGTCTGACCACCTGAACTGGGCACCTTTCTGGGTCAACCTGGTCATCGGGGCTGCTATAGATGAAAACCCCTCCACAAACCGGCTGTAATAACCTGCTAACCCCAAGAAACTCCGAATCTCAGTCGCTGAAGTTGGTCGAGGCTAATTCTTGACTGCCTCAATCTTCTTCGGGTCCACCTGAATACCCTTTACTGATACAGCATGACCCAGAAATGCAATTGAACTCAACCAGAACTCACACTTCGAGAACTTAAAATACAACTGACTATCCTTCAGAGTCTGAAAAACCACTTTGAGGTGTTGCTCGTGCTCCTCCTAGCTGCATAAGTATATCAAAATATCATCAATAAAGACTATCACGAACAAGTCCAAATAAGGCCTGAACACTCGGTTCATCAACTCCATAAATGTTGTTGGGGCATTGGTCAACCTGAATTGCATAACCAAGAACTCATAATGCCCGTACCGAGTGCGGAAAGCTGTCTTAGGGACATCGGATGCCCTAATCCTCAACTGATGGTAGCCAGATCTCATGTCAATCTTTGAAAATACCTTGGCACCCTGAAGCTAATCGAACAAATCATCAATCCTTGGTAGTGGATACCTATTCTTGATCGTAACCTTGTTCAATTGCCGGTAATCAATGCACATTCTCATCGAACCATATTTTCTTTTCACAAACAACACCGGGGCACCCCAAGGCGAAATACTGGGTCTAATGAAACCATTCTCAAGAAAATCCTGCAACTATTCCTTTAACTCTTTCAACTCTGACGGGGTCATGCGATACAGTGGAATAGAAATGGGCTGAGTGCCCAGAGCCAGATCAATGCAAAAGTCGATATCCCTGTTGGGTGGCATACCCGGCAGGTCTGAAGGAAAAACCTCAGGCAACTCCCGAACAATGGGCACAGAATCAATAGAGGGGACCACAGCACTGGAATTACGAACATAAGCCAAATAGGCCAAACACCCTTTCTCGACCATACGCCGAGCCTTAACATATGAAATAACACTGCGGGTATAATGACCAGGAGTCCCTCTCTACTCTAAACGGGGCAAATCCGGTAAGGCTAAGGTCATAGTCTTGGCATGGCAATCCAAGATAGCATGGTACGGGGATAACCATTCCATCCCCAATATAACATCGAAGCCGACCATGTCAAAAAGAAACAAATCAACACGGGTTTCAATACCACCAATCACCACAATACAAGAACGATGAACTTAATCGACCATAATAGAATCACCCACCGGTGTAGATACATAAATAGGAATACTCAATGAATCACTATGCATGACCAGGTACGGTGCAAAATAATATGACACATACGAATACGTAGACCCTGGATCAAATAGCACTGAAGCATATCTATCACAAACCAAAATAGTACATGTAATGACTGCATCTGAAGACTCAGCCTCGGGCCTGGCTGGAAGGGCATAACATCGGGGCTGGGCCCCACCACCCTGAACTACCTCTCTGGAACGACCTACTGCTGGCTAGCCTCCACCTCTGGCGGCCTGAACTCCACCTCTAGGAACTCTACCTCCACCTCTAACACCTCTTCCCCCACCTCTAGCTGGCTGGGCAGGATGTGGAACCTCTGGTGCCTGCACCATAGCACGAGAACCCTGATGCGGAGAACTGCTTGAAGCTCGAGGGCAATACCTAGTAATGTGCCTCGTGTCGCCACAAGTAAAACAAGCCCTCGGCTGACCGCCCTGGAAACTCTGAAGCGGTGGTGCACTAATAGGGGTTTGTGGTGCACTGAAGGACTGTTGATCGGAGTGCTGCATCTGAGGACATCAGAAAATAAAATTTAGCGGAAGTTTGAACTAAATATAAAAATAATATTTAGAAAATTATTACAAGTCTCTACCCAGAATCTTGTGTCACAACATACACGGACTGTCTAGGATTACTAAAAATAAGAGTTTGAAATAAAGAACATAGTCTGTCTCGAGTACAAATGTCAACAGAACATGAAAAAAAACTAATAGAAGAGATGTCGGGCCTGCGGACGCCAGCAAGGCTACCTCGGAATCTCGTGGACTGAAGGATGGCTCCCTGACTACTGCTGCGCTTTGAAAGCTACTTCGATATCTGCACATAAGTGCAGAGTGTAGCATTAGCACAACCGACCCTACGTGCTGGTAAGTGTCTGACCTAACCCCGACGAGGTAGCGATGAGGCTAGAACCAGACTCCAGATAAACTTGTGCAGATATATATATATATACATATATATATATACATATATATATATATATATACATATATATATATATATATGTATGCAAATACAACAGAAAAATAGCAAAAATGAATAACTAAAGCTGGGAGGGGGGAACAAGCTTCGGGGGTAGCCGATAGAAGCAGAATATCAGGAATAATAAGGGAAAACTATAATTTAACTTCTAACACGGAATAAATAAATAACGACAACTTTCATCTTCAATTTCATCTTGTTGTAGGCGTGCAACCCGATCCCATTTCTCATATCTCGTGGTAGGCATACCACCCGTTCCCATTTCATCATCTCTTGTGGTAGGCGTACCACCAGCTCCCATTTCATTATATCTTGTGGTAGGCATACCACCCGCTCTCATTTCATCAATAACTTGTGGTAGGCATACCACCTGCTCCTATTTCAATCCAACACAATATAATAATACAACTCCGGCAAGAGAACAAAACAATATAGTAACTTCTCAGCAAGGGAACAAGGCAATATAATAACTTCCCGGCAAGGGAACCAAAAATAGCAAATCAAATATCCCGGCAAGGGAGAGTCAACTATAACCAATCTTATTCAATTTCTACTTGACACAATTAACGCCAAAACTCAGTCATAACTAAAGTCCACGGAAATAAGCTAAATCCTTGCTCAGTATCAAGAACCATCAATCAAAGCTTTCACAATATCAATTAAGAATACAACAATTAGCAATTTAGGACCCACAGTCATGCTCGACACCAATGTACAGATACTTGTCACCATGCCTATACGGCGTACTTAACATAAAACAAGTAGCAAATATGACTCAACTCATAATCCCTCAAGCTAAGGTTAGACCGAACACTTACCTCAAACTTCCACGGCCAAATCAATCCTCAATTACCACTTTTCCTCACGAAATTAGGCTCTAATTCAATTATATCTATACATAAATGCCTTAACAACATCAATACATGCTAAACAAATCAAATCCAATGCCTAATTATAGCTTTCCAAGCATTCTTTCCAAAATTCCGCTTGGTCAAAACACGAGGTTCGAACTATAATCAAATCACTCATTCACCCACGAGCCCAAATATATAATTTATTTTCAAATTCGACCCTAAAACGAGGTCTAAGTCAAGAAAAATCAAAAAGCCCTAACTTTATCCAATTTCCTAATTTCTACCTTTAATTATATGTTTTAGGCCTAGAATTTCAGTAGATGTTGATGGAAAATGACGAAAATGAGTTAAAAATTACTAACCCAAGAGTAAATGGTGAAATGATGCTTCAATGGTCGCCCTAGAACTTTGGAGGAGAAGGAACTTTGAAAATTTTGTAAAAATTCCGTAAGGGTTCTGTTTTGGGTTTTTAAAAATAATTGGGCAAAAAAATACTCATCGCGTTCGTGACTGGCTGGTCGCGTTCGCGATGAGTCAAACTTAACAGGCCTTCACGTTCGCGGAGAACAATCTTCCCAGGCCTTCGCGTTCGCGATCAAGTGACCGCGTTCGTGTTGCTATAGTACCCCACCCTCGCTCAAGCTCACTTTTGCCTTCGCATTCGCGAAGCCAGGGATGCGTTCGCGAAGGTATAACCTCTGCTGCTTTGCGTTCGCGACCTGGTCAACGCGTTCGCATAGAAGGAAAATTCCTTCAGCCATATTTTACGCATCGCGTTCGCAAGGGTGCTCCCGCGAACGCGAAGAAGGACATACCAGAACTGGAAAAACCTACAACTTTTAAGCCAAAAATCATTCCGAAACACCTCCAAAATACACCCGAGCCCTCGGGGCTCCTAACCAAACACATGAACTGACTCAACGACATCATACGAACTTACTTCAATTTACAGCACTGCAAAATGGGGTGCTATCGGAAACTGTAGGCTTCACCAAATTAGGTGATTTTTCTACTGGAGTTTGAGGCTCAACAACATCTCTGTTTTCTTGGAAACAAACACTTTTCTTTCTTGGTCTTACTCTGTTTTCTTCAATCACTGGATTTGTAGCAGCATCAGTTAAAGATTGAGTTTTTTTTTTTGTGATTTGCATGGTTTTTGTGGAACCCCAGATAAAGCTTTAGCCACTGGCTTTTTGATACTGTCTTTGTTGGTACATTTGGGTTTTTAACTGTGCCAAATACTCTGTTTTGCCTGAAAATATAGATATGCTAATCAGAGGTCGTTCCAGAATTAATATTTGATGCCTTCAATCTTTGAAAAAATACAATTGTATATTATGAAATTTAATATTTGTTGAGATTTAATAATTGTTATATTAAAATTTAAACTCAAATTTAACATTTGATGTAAAATGTTGAGTTCAGGTTGAATAAATAGCGAGCGTGTTATATCCACCTTTATGCTAATTATACAAAAGAAAAGGTCTGAAAAGTTTGGAGAAACTGAAAAAAGTTTCTTCAAAATTGAACCTATTGAACATTTGAGATTATGAGTTCAAGATTTAATATTTGTTGAAAATTTAAAAATTTTATATAAAAATATACATACTCTTGTATGGAACATGCTGGGTTCGGTTGAACATTTAGCAAACGCTTTATAGAAACCGAAAAAAGATTCAGTTTTTTTTTTACCTGGGAATGGATGGTTCCTTGGGTTGAGTTTTCGGTGCTCTTGAGATGTTTTTGTTAAATCTTGGTTTCACA
Source organism: Nicotiana glauca (assembly GCA_026770625.1). Taxonomy (NCBI): domain Eukaryota; kingdom Viridiplantae; phylum Streptophyta; class Magnoliopsida; order Solanales; family Solanaceae; genus Nicotiana; species Nicotiana glauca. Next base: position 208,181 of record MU749644.1, on the reverse strand, counting down.
TGTAGAACTTTACCTGTGATTATGTGTTAGTGCTATATCAGACAAACATATTAAGAATAAACCAAAAAAAAAAAAAAAATGGGATAGTGAAATTTGAAAAAGAATGTGGTAGTTACTTGGAAATGGCGTGGGATGAAGATCCATAATTGTTAGCAAAAAGAGTTGAATCAAATTTTCAGAGTCGTTCGTTGTTAAATGTTTAGAATTTTTGTGTTGGTAAAAGTTTTTTTTTCTTTTTCTTTTTGAAGTTCAAATGTTTGATCAAAAGCGGGAACAGGTTTAAAGTCCGAGTTAGGCGTCGTTACTGCAGACGCTCCTCATAAAGTTTAGTATATCACTAAGGCCCAATTGGGCCATAGTGGGCCGATATTAGCACGTCTATCTCACAGGTCTGAAAAGGGCGAAATGCAGCCGTGGTCACTTTTAAGCAATGTAATTTAAGATTAATCCAGAAGAATTAATCCAAATAACTGCCCACCTAACCGGTTAAATTAAAAATAGCCGATGAAGGTATAATATATGCATAATTTATATATTATATGTGTATAATTATTATATAATTTATGTATATGAGTATAAAAAGTAAATAATGAATATGTACGGCTATTTATGTAAAGATCAATTCATCTAAACTTCAAGACTAAGTATCCTGAATTTTTGAGATGCTAATTTAAAATTGAGGACTTAGAGTCCTACTAATTGTCCTAAATTTCGGATGCTAATATAAAATTCAGGATATAAAATTTAAATTTTTAGATGGAATTTTCGAACTTTAGGATATGATGTCCTGAAGTTTGAATTTTGAGGGTTAAACTTTAGGACGTCATATCCTGAAATTTGAGCGAATTGGCTATTTCTTAAATATATTATAAACTATGAATATATTTTAAAAAGCATGCTTAAAAATGGCTACCTAATGTTATTTAAACGTCTAAAAATGATAAAATTGTAGTTCAATTTAGTTTTTTTGTTCTAAAAAGAATAAATAGAAATTTAGAATGTAGCAATGCTTGTGCTAGTTTAATCGTGTAAACAACATAGTAATTATATAAAATGGTTTTTATTCATGGACATTACTTTAGGAACCACGTCTGTCTTCTTACAAAATTGTGTTAGTAGTCTAGAAGGTGATTTTGGAATCTTGATAAAAGATAAACAATATTGACTGATAAGGGCTCCTAAATGTATATGGTTAGTCAACTCACAAAAATAATAACCAATAAAATCTACTGTATAATTTTTGTATATATATATATATATATATATATATATATATATATTATGCACTTTTTAATGACAAATATAATTAATTTCGACCATTAACCAATTTTAGATTTTTCTCCACTTGCTTTATGAGGTGGCTGTCTTGGATTTCGCGCACAATCGGTCTCTCAATTTGAGTAGAAGTTTCCTAACTCTTTCAGATGGTGCTTACTTCAAAAGAGTGACTTCAAATAGCAAAAGACAAGCACTTAAAATTTGACTAAAAATATGGAAATGTTAACAGTCACATTCATTTGGAATTCCTTCTATTTTTAGACATTCTCTAGTCTTCTCAAACCATAAGAGGTCTTTTTAATTCTTAATCTTAAAACTGAAAACTACCACTAAACGTAGGTTATTTCGTATTACAATAATAATCTATCTATAATTAAAAACAGAAAAAAAAACTCCTACAATTAAGCCAAGTGGCATCATCCCAAACTGTCACTTGGCACTCTAAGATATTGCTCCAACTAATTATGAACTAAAATTTGATTTGGAATAAAAGTGTCGTACAATTTTATTTGGAACAAATCTGCCGTATAAAATTCAATAGAACTTTCAGAATATTTTAATTTTTTAAGTATTATTAAATAACTTTACATGTGAAAACCGGTTAATCCATAAATATTAGTTTAAAAAATTTTACTTTCCACTTACCTTAAATTATTTCTGCAAAATCACGATAGTCAGAGTGTCCTCAACTATCTAAACCACGATTGAAATCCACTATACTGAGTAACAACTGCTCAAAACTGCAAACTTATATTCTTCCACTAATACAAGGCACTTCAATTCTAATCTTCCTACTGCTATCAAGATTCAAGAAACCTTAGTGCTTATGCAAAAGATGGTTACTCACATTGATTTCATCAAGGATATAACAATTTCGAAGATGCAATGGAAGTTGAAAGTTCGGGTTGTTCGTCTGTGGAAAGTACCGGATCGTTTTAATCCAGGCATTATATTCTCGATTGAATTGGTTCTACAAGATGAAAAGGTATTTTAAATATGTTATTGCCTTGCTAATTCATTTCGCTCTCTCTTTCTGAACTTGCTAATCTGTTGTGCTCTCTCTTTCAAAATCAATAGACAGATTTTTCCTATTTATGTTGTGTTGTAAACCATTAAAACACACTAAAACCCAACTTCAATTTTATCCTATCTGGAAAAAGAAAAGATTGGGATTTAGAAATTGTTTTTTAAGTTGCAAAAGATACAAATCCGTTCAAATATATTGTTGAAAAGTAGAAATTGATTCCTTTTGTTCTGCTTTTTAAGTTGTAAATTGCTAATTAGTTTTGCTCTCTGTTTCTGAACTTGCAAATCTAAATTTATTATTATGTATCTTTGACTTACAAATTCGTTCAAATATATTGTTGAAAAGTAGAAACTAACTCTTTTTATTCTCTTCTTCTTACGCTGCTCTATTTCTACTGTTGAAAAGTAGTATTAGTATGAATTAAATTGCAATGTGGAATTTTTCTTTGCTTTTAGTTATATTTTACAGTTGAAAGTAGTATTAATATAAATTTATTCAAATATTTTATGAAAATTAAAAACTAATTCCTTTTGTTCTCTTTTTCTTTAGTTGCAAATATGAATTTGTTGCTATGTGTCTTTCACTTGCTAATTCTTTCAAGTCTATTGTTGAAAAGTAGTATTTGAAATGCAACCCAATTTTAAGAAAATAGTGAACAAATGAATCATCCTCAGAACAGTTGTAGAAATATAAAGAGGGGACGAAAGGGGATTAAAAAAGGTTTTGGAATTAGCAAAAATAGTTAAAGTTGCAAATCTCGAGTTTTTGCTCTATTTCTGTCACTTATTAATTTGTTCAACTCTACTGTAGAAAACTAGAGTTTATTAGTATTACTATAAAAATTTATAATCTCTGTTATTTAATGTAATTTCTTTGTAGGGCGATCGTATACATTCTTCTATTGGCAAGTCAGTTTTGCATCTTTTCAAAACACAAATTAATGAGGTTGGATTATATCTTATGGCGAACTTTATCGTTTGCCAAAACAAGGAGAGGTTCAACACCACAAAACATAGATTGATGTTGACGTTTACTCAACGGACAACAGTGGCTGAAATAATCGATCCATTTTTTTGTGACTACCCGGCCCGTCGTCTCATGAGTTACAGCCCCGTTTCTCCCATTTTTATGCTTCTTCATGTTTCATTATCAGTATTTGGTGTGATCGAGTCGATTCGTATTGGTTTTGGTGGGAATTGAGATACTTAGTCTCTTTAAGGAAGGGTTGGTTTGGAAAAGTCATCCGGACGTTGACTTATGAGTTAGAGGGATCGTATGTGATTTTCGATGATTCGGTTCATTTCGGGGGATGATTTGTGACTTAGGAGCATGATCGAAAGTGATTTTGGAGGTCCGGTGTAGAAGTTAGCTTGTTTTGGCGAAGTTAGTTTTTCGGCGAATTCCGATTGGTAGGTGAGATTTTGATCCAAGGGTTGGAATGGGATTCCGAGAGTTGCAGTAGCTTCGTTAGATTATTTGGGATGTGTGTGCAAAATTTCAGGTGATTCGGAGGTGATTTGGTTGGGTTTTTGATCGAATACGAGTTTCGGAAGATTTTGAAGAACTTAGGCTTGGATTTGATGTAATTTGAGGGTTTTAGTATTAATTGTGGTGTTTTGAGGATTGGATCAAGTTTGAATAAGGTATTGGATCATTTTTTGTGTTTTTGGTTGAGGTCCCGGGGGCCTCGGGTGAGTTTCGGATGGCTAACGGGGAGTTTCGGAACTTTAGGAGTTGCAGATTTTTCTGGTTTCTGGTATTTTCGCTTCTGCAGATTTGGGACAGCAGAAGCGGTCTCGCAGATGCGGCATAGGTATCGCAAAAGCGGAGTGTTGCCTTAGAGAAATTCCCGCAGAAGCGGAGTTAGGTCCGCAGAAGCGAGAGCATTCCCACATCTGCGGGAATGGACCTTAAGTGACTTTCCGCAAAAGCAGAAGGGGGACCGCAAAAGCGAAAGTCGCCGAAGCGTGAATTGACCGCAGATGCGGTTTCTCCTGGTCAGAAATATTAATGTTCAACTTCGCGAATTTTTGAAAGGTTTCTCATTCTAACTTCGGACTTGGAGTATTGTGGGCGATTTTGAAGAGGATTTTCAAAGGGCTTCGATAAGGTAAGGATTCTTGGACTTAAAACATGATTTTATGGTGCAAATACATGGATTAGGACTGAAAACTTGAGAAATTAATGGTCAAAATGGTAGTTTAGGGCTTGAACTTAAGAGAGCATAAATTAAGGATTTGAAGGGTCAATTGAGCTCTAATTCTTGTGATTTTGATATGTATAGACTCGTGGCTAGATAAGAAATCCGTTGGTGTGAAAGTTTTTGAGCTTCGAGAAATGGGCCCATGGCTCGGGTTTTGTCAATTTCGGAATTTTTGATATTTTTTTATTATTTTCGATTGGGTATTATTCCTTTAGCATATTGTGATGTATTCGTTGTGGTTTTGGTCAAATTTGTCGCGCGAGGAGGCCGATTTGAGAGGCAAGGGCATAGAGAGCTAGAGTTTTGGCCGGCTTGAGGTGAGCAATGAATGTAAATGATATCCTGAGGGTTTGAAACCCCGGAATTTCACATCGTAGCGCTATATTGAGGCGAGACACGTGCTCTATAACGAGTGCGGGGTCGTTTACTATTGGGGATTGTGACTTGGTCCGTCCCGAGTGATGTTTTTATCGCGTATTGGATTGAAACTTATTTGAGATCATCTTTACTTGGACTAATTGTTACATTTGGGGTTCGTGCCAAATTATTTGAATCCTTCAGGGATTATTACCACTGTTTCCACACTATTTGACATATTACTTGATCTCAGTCCTAAGTATTAAAAATTATTTTGCAAACTCAACAACTTTTACTCAAATTTGAAACTTAAACAATAATTTTAATGATATTTTTGAGCTGAGAACTACTATTTTATTATTGCCTGAGGGGCTTATGTGATTTCTGGACTGAGTATGGGATCGGGCTGCACGACGCAGCAGTATTATATTGATATGGAGGTCGAGGGCCTAGTTGATGCCACGAGATGGCTTTATATTACGCTTGGGCCGTAAGAGGCCCCTCCCGGAATCTGCACACCCCCAGTGAGCGTCGTCGACAATAAATAAATGGATCAGGCTTCACGTCGCAGCGGGTACTAGAGTGTACTGTTCTATGTGTTGCATTTTCCTTATTCATCTGTCATTTATCTGTTTATCTGTTGTAGTATTTCTATATTTCTATCTCACTGGTCTATCGTTTTCTTATTAATTGCTCTAAATTGCCAATTATAGATTACTTTGTGCTTTTCCATATTTTTCTTATTCTCAACCATTATTTATGTTTATTACTCACTGTGTCGGAGTACTCACATTACTCCCTATACCTTGCGTGCAGATCCAGGTGCATCTGAGGCTGAGTGAGGATTTTTTTAGCCGAGCAGCGCAGTATCCGGGAGCATCGAGGCAGCTGCATGGCGTTCGCAACCTTGATCTCTCCCTTCTATCCTTATCTTTTATTTTTGTATTTCCTAGCCGGATATGTATTAGGCTGATATTCTGTATTAGAGGCTCAGACTCTTGACACTGGATTCTATGGGCTATGCCGTAGGGTTTTTACTTGAGATTCTACATGCTTTATCTTTTAATTCTGAATTTTAATATGATGACTTAGTGAATTTTTCCTGTGTTTATTTATCATGATTTGTATAAGAAACAGACTAAGGTTGTTGAGTGGTCGGGCTTGCCTAACAGTGTGTTGGGTGCCACAATGACCGGGGTTGGGGTCGTGACAAGTTGGTATCAGAGCCTAAGTTACTTGGTCTCGCGAGTCATGAGCCGATTTAGTAGAGTCTCGTGGATCAATACGGAGACGTCTGTATTTATCCTCGAGAGGCTATAGAACCTTTAGGAAAAACTTCACATTCTTGAAATTATTGTCGAGCGACTTTGTCGATCTGAGAACTAAACTTCTGTTACTCTATTCTCTCGCAAATGGCTAGAAGTCGCGCTACCGGACGAGGGGACGACCACCAGTACCACCCACTGAGGCCACCAGAGGTCGTGGATGCGGTCGTGGTCGTGGCAGAGGCAGAGCAGCTGTTATACCCCATTTTAACACGGGTCAAACTAGAGTATAACATATTGGTAATTCTGAGGTTTAATTAAAGAGAGTCGCCACCTAATTATTTTCAAGGTGAATTAGGACACCAATTTTAGCTAAGTAATACTTAAAGTTAACTCTGTTTTATGGTCTGCTTAACCTTAGAAATTCTAGGTAAGGGTTCTAGATTATCTCAAAAGGAAGGGGTAAGGCATCTTATGAGATCCATTAAAAATGGTTAACCGGTCAAACTTACGTTAATTGATTTTAAAATTAAGTAATAACTTGTGTGCGCATTAAAAATATATTGATTTAGAAATATATGTACAGTAATGTCATGAAGATAATTGAGTCACTTTAGAATTGTACAAATTCATAATTGAGACAAAAAATTGCTTTCAAGCATTTCAAACTCAAACGAATAAATAGTTTGGACTTTAACTCTTATAATCTAGGAAAAGCTTTTCTATATGAAACTACAAAAAAAGAGTATATCCTTAAAGTAACTTAATTTTAAAAAGTGAGCTGAAATGCAACGCTTGATTGGAATACTTCTTGTCTTTCAAAAAAACAACTAGTTAGTTATACTTACTATTTATGAAGAAAACTCCAACTTAATAATATTGGAAACAAATTTGACGACAATCTCTTAAAGTATCACTTTAACAAATTGACCTTACTTGAAAGAGTGTTAGGAGTATAGATACGCTAGTGACAACTAGGTGAAAAGTTATTACTGATTTTAAACTTCTTATTCTAACTGCCATATCATGTGAAATAATATTAAGCACAGGATAAGGAACCTAGATGATTAAATCCCAAAATTGAGATAAACACCAATCATACATAAATCAACAACAGTAAAAGATTAGGTACAATAAATAATAAAAGCGAATAAGAACGTCACAGGCGCCTCCAAGCGTTTCGCTTGTTTTCTTGTTATTTGGTGCATCTATGGAATATGGTATGTGATGACTCCATGCTCCGGTAGGGTAGCGTTGAGTCTCTATTAGACTCCATTGCGAGAGTCTCGAATTAATACTCCATTTGCTCCAAAGTGTACATGAAAAAAAAAAGTAAAGAAATAAGTAAAAGGATATCTCATTCTTTATTAAGTAAACATGCGAATAAAGAAGACAACAAGAACATAAGGTATGCAGCATCTATAATATAAGTAGAGTTGACATATTAACAGATTCATATCCTGGCAAGTTGCATCTAGACATAAACAGAAACTCCCATCTCATATTTTCAGCATTAGGATTAAATGGTTGCTAGTTAAATTAAAGGCATGCTTCACTCAAGTGAAAGTAGACAAAAATCAACCACTTCAAAACACACCCAAGTTCTCAGCTAACTTTTGAGACCAACTACTCTTAAGCAAATATAAGATCCTAAGAATGGAGTGCGTAGCATATTATTATCAGAATACTTTTTTTTTCTTTCTTGTTATTACAGAAAAAAACCAAAATAGCATAGCTAGCACCTTATTAACAGAAAAATTATCAAATACATTCTTTTATTAAAGATAAGTACTTAGATTCTCTGCTCAAGTTAAATCTCATAGGCCTTAGGATCAGAACAAATTTATTCTAACAGTACATACTAAAGCTACTTTAAAATCAACAAAATACACCAAACTTGCAAGGAAATCTATAAGCACACATCGTATTCATACTAACATATGTTTTTATAAGCTATTTCATTAGAGGTACTTTAAATTTTATAATTATGGCATCTAGTTTATATGAACAAGAAGAAAATCTACTGTCACTTGGCTTCATGAAAATATATATGCAGTAGCTACTAACATGTTTTTATGGAGCTGCTAAAGAAGAAATAAATCTAAAAGATCATGTCTTTAGAAAATACAGAAATCATAGCTTTCCAATCAATAGAATTAAAACTTGTAGCCTAGTACCTCAGGCATATCACTTGGTTAAAGAGGCTAAGCTCTAATTTCATGCCCTTAATTGAAGAGACAGCAAATCTTACGAGCATGGTATTCAAAGAGAGAGCCATAATTTAGCAACTAATACATTACTCATCGAAAGTTTACACTCTTTTACAGTTAGAATACACACTTTCTTATGGGCATGATTTCTACACATAGATGAATTCTACAACAATGCTTATTTCATCGAAAACAGAACTAAAACATATATTTTCAAGTCATAACAAACATTAACTTCGAATCCGGAAAATAAGAAAGAGAATAGGAGGAAAAATCTTTAAAGTCAGTGACCTTTTTGTGGGCAGCGAACGGGGCATCGTCAAGAAGATCTACTATCTTCGTCTTTCGTTCAACTCTTTTGGAAGATCGTCAAATGCCGACACAACTAAATATAAAAGTTTTGGCAAGGCTATAGACTAGATACAGATTAAGAGGCAGAAAAAAAAACTTAAAGCTAGATTTTAAGAGTAAGAAGAAAGATTACTATGAAAAGTTAGCCAAAGAGTAAGGGTTAAGGAGAATAGAAAGGGCGGCCAACCTCCGAGTTCCCCCAAAAAGAGTTCTGGCATGCGAGTATTTATAGAGATGAACACGAGCTAGGGTTTTCAAAAATCAAAATTTCGGATTTAAAATTTTGGTAAACATATCTGTTTGAATCTGAACGTTGGAGGCTTGAACGAACTTCATCTTCACGTGATGCTTCATACCATACCCGAAATGGTGAGATTTGGACTGATTTCCTCCTGATTTTGAAATGACTTTCATGAAAATAGAAGAAAGAGGAGGATTGGGAAACGCCTGAAAATATGTACCGAGCTTACATTAAAATGGAGTTAGGAGATGGAAGTTTGGATTTTTGTGAAGAAGAGCTAAAGAGAAGTCAGGAGTAGCGAGGGAATTTTGGTAAACTATTCAATATAATTAATTGGGGATATTTGGAATACTAAAATAGGGTAATTCTGGATTGGGCTAGTATAGTGGGTCATATTGGGCTAATTTGGCCGAAATTTTGGGCCTAAAATAGTCCTCAAATTCCTTTCTCTTAGTATTTCTTTGGGCTTCTAACTTTAATAAAATATTTTAATAACTATATTATATAATATTATGTAAATGCATATAAATATCCATTATATTAATTGATAAGTATAAAACTTTAATGTTCTTGGAACAAATATTTATAAAACGTAAGATTGAAAAAAAAACATTACTTTTTACTAAATAAAGAAGAATGATATGATTTTTCACAAAAGGGGATAAGAATGAATGAACGAGTGAATAATAATAATAATGTAGTAGTAGTAGTAGTAGTAGTAACAACATTGATAATACTACTAATAGTGATATTAAGTAAATAATAATAATAATTAGGTAATTTGTGCTAAAAGTTAAAAAATAACTATTCTTATAGTATTAGTGATATTAGAAGGTTAAAGAAATAGTTTGAAAGAAAAGAGGGACAAAATTGGATGTCAACAGCAGCGAGGGCAACACCTATTGATCCACCAGTTGCCCCAGCTCAGGATCAGGCTCCAGCTGTAGATACTCCAGCAGCACCTGTTCAGGCACCAGTTGTGCCCATCGTGATTCCGGGTCTTCAAAAGGCCCTGGCTCAGATCTTATCGATTTGCACTGGCCTAGCTCAAGCAGTTTCAGCCACTGCCGTAGCAGCTACTTCACAGGCCGGTGGAGGCAATCAGACCCCCGCTGCTCGCACACTTGAGCAGGTAGTGCAGGGATTGCAGACACCGGAGGCACCCTCGGCTCAGCCGGTTGCACCAGCTCAGGACTTCGTAGTTCCAGCTATGCCAGATGATGAGCAGCGTCGACTCGAGAGGTTTGGTAGTCTCCAGCCTCCAACATTCAGTGGTGCTGAGGGCGAGGATGCCCAAGGTTTTCTTCACAAATGTCAGCGTATGCTCCGTACAGCAAAGATTCTTGAGTTTAGTGGTATGGCATTTACCACCTTTCAGTTCTCGGGTTCTGCTTTCACATGGTGGGAGGACTTTGAAAGGCGTAGGCCTGTTAGTGCAATACCCCTTTCTTGGCAGCAGTTCTCCGCTCTCTTCCTGGAGAGTATATACCGCAGTCCCGCAGAGAGGAGCTGCGTAGACAGTTTGAGTGGTTGACTCAGGGGGATATAACCGTGACCCAGTACGAGATGAGCTTTTCGCAGTTGGCCCATCATGCTATTTGGATGATTCCGACAGATCGTGAGAGGATTAGGAGATTTGTGGATGGCCTTAACTACCATCTCCGCATTCTGATGACTAGAGAGAGAGTATTGGGTGCTACGTTCGAGGAGGTGGTTGTAAGCACTTGATTTTTGACCTATACGAAATACTCCTAAAAATCCCAAGAAAATAGACTTTTCATAATTTTTTGCCATTTTTAGGAATTTTTGTAAAATTTTATTTAATTGTTCGCATTTTGTGCATGTTTTATTTAAATCATGAAAAAATACCAAAAAAATATCATGCATTGCATCTGGGATTTATTTTTACACTTTTAAAATTAATCAGTAATTACTTTTTTTATAAAAATTGAAAATCACAAAAAAAAAAAAAAAAGCTTCATTTTTTTACACTTTTTCCTTTTATTGATTTTCTCTTTTAATTTAGGATTAAGTAGCTTTTATAATTTTTGTAATTAGTTAATTAGTTTAATTTTATATTTTTAGATAATTTAGGATTTTTTAATTTGTAAGATTTTAATTAATTGAATTTTTAAAATCAAAGGAAAATAAAATGGAAAAAAGATTTTTGATTTAGCTTTAGTGTATTGGGCCAAAGTTAATTAGCCAAAATTATGTCCCAAATGCTTAGACCCATCTTCCCTAGCCCACACTTACCAAGCCCAATACCTATTTCACTTCCCTTAAATCCCTAAAACCTAGACTAAGACGAGGGGATACACATTAAAGAAGAGATCAGAGCTTCCCTTTCAGAAAAAGAAAGCAACGGCGCAAGGCCCTCCCCGACTTCGATCTTCTCATTCATTTTTCTCGAAGCTCAAGAAAAAATCCATCAGATACCGTCCCCTTTTCAAAAAAGCTAAAACTGACGCCCCTGAACATTCATGATTAAGCTTCAACTGCTGATCCTTCTCCTTCACCATTAACAGCCCTTCATCTTTTACACACCTAAACTGCATCTCCTTCCCTAAAACAAAGCAAGAGCTACTGTAAATCCAGCTGCAAACGATCCTAACAGACTCGAACTCTTTCCTCCTCTTACTCTCATCCATCGACATCAGCAAACATATAGTAACATATAGCCGAGATTGACGAGAGAGAGAGAGAGAGAGTTCAGTTCAAAAAGGAAAGTCGAAATTTCCTCAATTTGGGATTTAAAATAAACCGATGACTTGGGACACCAAATAAAATATCCCAAGTGACGACTCTGAATTGAATAAATAATCCCATTTCGAATGATGTCACTTAAATTGGAAAAAATCCCTTGTACTACCTTCGGGTGTGTAAAAAGGAGGTGTGACAGCTCTGGCGACTCTGCTGGGGATCCAAACCCAGAACTTCGGTTCATGGTTCAAGAATTCGAGCTTAGAATAGCTGTTATGATTGGCTTTATCTGATATCTAATTTTCCTAAATGTTTGAGCCTAATGTGCTAAATGTTTTTACCGTTTTAATCTTTTGTGAATTGTATATAAACTGCTACGAAACATTTCCTCTCTCTGAGTCTTCTAAATCATGGAGAAGGATGCACTTCATGTGACTTCTCTTCTGTCTAGAGTCTTATCCCATTTTAGAACGAGGTTCGGAGAAGTTGCTAAGCCGGTGAAGCTTCTGTATTTTCGGTACGCTGCCTCCCCTCGGCTCGAGTGTCCGCTCGAATAAGCCAGGTCTAGAAAAATACACCCAGGTTCTTAAACCTAGTATAATATAGCCTCATGTCGAATCCCTGGTAGGTACGTTTGTTTGCATCACGTGCATCTGACTTTGGGGACTCAACACATGGGTTGGGTCCATCTAGGACAGGTGTACCCCAAATTAAAAAGACCACCCTGATGCATCTTACGTGCTACTTGCGCATCTGTTTGTTTCGGCTTGCGTGTTGATCGGCTTTTAGAATGGAGAAAGAAAATAAATAAAAAAGAGTGAGAGGTAGGTATTTAGACTATTCTGAAACTCTGCCGAAATTCTAGGGAAAAAAAGAGAAAAGTCATTTCAAAATGAGCCAAAATTTCAAGTGCCATGTTTCCCGTGTTCCGTCATAGCTGACCGAACTACGCGGGTTTGATTCTCATCGGATAAGAGATACGTAGGCAAACCTCATCGGTTTCGGCCCCAATTTTCAAAAAAAAATTCAAAAGTATTTTCTTTTAGTTCCTTCTTTAGAAATCTTTCCTTAGAAAATTCAAAAAAAAAAAAAGAAGTTTTTAAACTCAAAAATAGTTTCCTTCTTTCTGAAGTTTTTCATATGGAAAAATAAATAAAATAATCAAAAAGAATAAAATCCGAAATATGGATTTCTTTCATTTTTAAGTAGCTTTCCCAAAAATTCAAAAAAAAAAAGTTTTCCTTGTTTAAAAGTGTTTCTTTCAAAAAAAAAATTAAAAAATTGAAATCCAAAAATATTTTCGCTTTTCTTTAGAAGTGCTTTTGTAAATAAATAAAAACTTAGAAATCCAAAACGTTTTCTTAAAATTCCCTCTTTCGAAAATTAAGAGGCAACTTCCAAAATCCAAAAATATTTTCTTTCGTCTTTAGAAAAAGAGAAAGTAAATGAAAATTCAAACAAAAATATTTTCCTTTTACTTTTGAAGTTCCCAAAGTCCAAATCAAAAGCAAATGAATTTTTTTAGAAGTCTTTCTTTAAAAAAATTCAAAAAAAAACAAAATCAAAAAATAATTTTAAAAAAAAAAGATATTTCTTTTCTTCTTTTAAAGCATTTCTTTCAAAAAAATTCAAACCAAAAAAGGTTAGTTTATTTACTCTATTTTTTATCTTCCCGAACTACGCAAGATCTGATTAATGTGAGGTCATGATACGTAGGCAATCCCCATCGGATTCTATTATAGACATAAAATTGATTGAGTGAAAAATAAACGGGAAAAAAAAAAGAAAGAGAAAGAAAAATTGAGTGAAAAAGAGAAAAAGAAAAATAGTGAAAAGAGAAAAAGAAAAAAAAAGAGTGAAAAAATAAAAGAATAAAAATAAAAGAGAGAAAAGAGCGACAAAAAGGAAAAGAAAAATCAAGAGTGATTTAGGAGAGGCAGAAATAAAAGAAAAGAGGTACAGAGTGAAAAGGGCTAGTTAAGGCCGGCATGAAACATGCAACCGTCCAAACACAAGGTAGAAGCATTTAACTGTTAGGTGCATTGCATCCCAATGTTCAATTTCATATATGTTAAATGTTTCAAAACTAACAAAGTTGTTGGATGTGCAAGCTAGCCAGGTTTTGGTGGTTGGTTTTGTTGGTAGTCTAGCCTCCCTCCTTCACAAAATTCAAAGGCACAGATGGCCTCCGCAAGCAATCTACCAATCATCGGTCCTGAGGATAGCCCACCGTCGGCTATTCTGCAACTAGAATCAACAGTTGCCGAAGAGAATAAGATGTTGCGTCTCCGCATAATGAAAATGTGGGATGCCTAGTCTAATGGTAGGGAACCGCCACGTGCAATCCCTGGGTTCCTTGAATTGATCCCCAGGTCAGGTCAGGTTACCAACGCCCCTGTGCCCAACCTGCTTATCCCCTGCTGGCACCCTCCAATGCCCTCCAATGATCTTGACATGCTTTCTGTGGTTCGCCCCCAGGCACCGGTTTCAAGGGCACTACCTCCAATGTTCACATTTCAGGGTCCACAGCTTCAATCAGAAATAGTATATGTGACCCCATACTCTTTCACTCAACCTCAGCAATATGATCTCTCAATGGAGTAAGAAAAGGTTGTTAAAAATCCTGAGAAAGAGGAAATTGCTCGGAAGATGAAGAACCTGGAACAAAGCTTGAAAAACATGCAAGTTCTGAATGGTCAGAAAAGTTTCTCATACTCTGACCTCTGTATGTTTCCCCATGTCCACTTGCCAGCTGGCTTCAAGATGCCGAAATTTGAAAAGTACAATGGGCATGGAGACCCGGTCGCTCATCTGAAATGATATTGTAACCAGTTGAGGTGTGCTAGTGGAAAAGGGGAGCTGCTAATGGCCTATTTTGGGGAAAGCCTCACCGAAATCGCTTTTGAGTGGTATACGGATCAAGAAATTACTCACTGGCATGTGTGGGACGATATGGCTCAAGATTTTGTCCGCCAACTCTAGTATAATGTGGACATCGCTCCCGACAGAAACACTTTGTCCAATTTGAAAAAGAAAACCTCGGAAAGCTTCCGCGAGTATGCTGTCAAATGGCGTGAGCAAGCTGCGAGGGTAAAGCCTCAAATGGACGAAGTTGAAATGGTCATGGTCTTTTTGTAGGCCCAAGAGGCTGACTACTTCCTGAATATGATGTCTGTTGTGGGTAGCCCGTTCGCTGAGACTATCAAAATTGGGGAAATGGTTGAAAACGGTTTAAAACGGGCCGAATCTTGAGTCATGCTGCCTTTAACGCCACATCACAGGCTGCTCAGAATGGTTTTGAGGGTTTGATGAGCATAGATGAGTTTAAATAGGGAGTCATGATGGTTTCAAGCTCGAGGGAGGCCCGCAGGTCATTCAGCCAATCATATGTGCCCCCTATCGTCCCACTATACCATTATCACATTCAAGATGCTACTTATGCCTTGGCACCGCCTACCTATGCGGTGATGAGCACACAATCTTACATGTAGTCGCAACATTATACACAAAACCGAGCTGCACCTCCCATAAATGCCCATCCTTACCAAGATCCATATAATCCCCAACCAGATGTTTCCCAGTAAAATCCTCGCCCAAGAGAGCCTTTCAGAAACCCCTATTGGTGAATCGTATTCAAGCTTGTTCCAAAATCTAATCAGGCTAGACCTATTGCACCCAGTGGCCCCGAATCGGCCGAACCCCGAGTCCCCCTAGCACCGAGCTGATGCTATATGTAAATACCACTCTGGAGCAGTGGGGCACAGTACAAAGGACTGTTGGACCCTCAAAAGGGCAGTTAAAGATTTGATTGAAACCGAAAGAATTATTTTTTAGGATGAAGAAGCTCTTGATGTGATGAACAATATGTTGCCTGCCCACAATAACGGGCCAATAGTCTGAATGATTTGTGAAGATGAGGAATTTGATCCGGCACTGAAGGCCATTGCCGAGACAGAAGAAAAGCCAAAAAACGGTCGCCAAACTTGAAAGTTCCCTATCAGATGGGAGTCTCGGTAGCCAGTCTTGCTATCTTTTCTGCATTTGAATTATCTCAGGGTTTGATGCAGATGTTTTACTTTATTGTCTTATTTTTCGATGTAAACCCCTCTATCAAAAAAAATATTCAAAAAAATAAAAATCAAAAATAAAAAACAAACAAAAAATCAAATGAAATTAATATTTCATTTTCAAGGAATGTCTTTTTTTTTAAATCTTGTCATTTTTCTCATTCTCTTTTTAGTTCTATTAAATGCAGATTTTAATAACATGACATGCTTGCGGACTTCATGCTTGGATCCTAAAACGTTGTTAGACGTCGAAATAATGAATCAAGAATTGGGTCGCAATGAAGATTAGCTTAAGGAAATAAAACAAAGAGTTGGAACAACTGAAGGAAAATTGGTTCCCGTATTGGAAAGGTCCATACATTGCAATAAGAGTACTTCCAAAAGAGTGCATTGTACTTGGGACATATCGGATAGGCGATGACCAGATTAAGAGGAGATGGTAGACTTACTTTCATAAATTTCTAGATGGAGAAGGGGATCGGGATATTGTACTAGGTGAATTGAGGAATGCTGACAACCCCTATGAATTAAGTTATTGTAGGGACATTGAGGTTGATGAGGTCATGGAGGCAATGCATAAGATGAGGAGGGGCAGAGCTACTGGGCCAGACGAAATTTCGGTTGAACTTTGGAGGTGTATGGGTAAAGCAGGTTTGCAATGGCTGACTGAGTTGTTTAATGTTATATTCAAGAATAATAGGATGCCTGAAGAGTGGAGGTGGAGTACAATGGTTCCGCTGTATAAGAACAAAGGCGATGTCCAGAACTGTAACAACTATAGGGGTATCAAATTACTAAGTCATACCATGAACGTTTGGGAGAGAGTGGTAGAAATGAGAGTGTGAAGGACGATGTCTATTTCAGATAACTAGTTCGGGTTCATGCCGGGTTGATCTACCACGGAAGCTACCCACCTTATTAGGAGGATGGTGGAACAATACAGGGATAAGAAGAAGGATCTCCACATGGTGTTTATCGATCTAGAGAAAGCGTACGACAGGGTTCCTAGGCAGGTCTTATGGAGATGCTTAGAGGTTAAAGGGGTCCCGGTTGCTTACATTAGGGTGATTAAAGACATGTATGATGGAGCTAAGACTCGAGTTAGGACAGTAGGAGGCGACTCCGACCATTTTCTAGTTGTTACGGGGTTGCACCAAGGGTCTGCGTTCAGCCCTTTCCTATTTGCCCTGGTGATGGATGCCATAACACACCATATTCAAGGGGAGGTGCCATGGTGCATGCTATTTGCTGATGACATAGTCCTAATCGACGAGTCACGACGCAGCGTCAACGAGAGGCTAGAGGTTTGGAGACATGCCCTTGAGTCTAAAGGTTTCAAGTTGAGTAGGACGAAGACGGAATACCTCGAGTGTAAATTTGGGGCCGAGCCGACGGAAGCAGGAGTGGAAGTGAGGCTTGACTCTCAAGTCATCCCTACGAGGGGTAGTTTCAAGTACCTGGGGTCAGTTATTCAGGGGATCGGGGAGATCGACGAGGATGTCACACACCGTATAGGGGTGGGGTGGATGAAGTGGAGGTTAGAGACGGGAGTCTTGTATGACAAGAAAGTGCCACCATTACTAAACAGTAAGTTTTATAGAGCAGTGGTTAGGCCTGCTATGTTGTATGGGACCGAGTGTTGGTCGGTTAAGAACCCACACGTCCAGAAGATGAAAGTAGCAGAGATGAGGATGTTGAGGTGGATGTGCGGGCATACAAGGATAGATAAGATTAGGAATAAAAATATTCGAGAGAAGGTGGGCGTGGCTCCCATAGAGGACAAGATGCGGGAAGCAAGACTCAGATGGTTCGGGCACATTCAGAGGAGGAGCACTGATGCACCAGTGAGGAGGTGTGAGTTACTGGCTGTGGTGGGCACGAGGAGAGGTAGAGGGAGACCTAAGAAGTATTAAGGAGATGTGATTAGGCAAGACATGGCACGACTTAGGATTACTGAGGACATGGCCCTTGACAGGGAATTGTGGAGGTCGAGCATTAAGGTTGTAGGTTAGGGGAAGTTGTGAATATTTCTACAGCGCACTAGAGTGAGACTAGCCGGTTAGGAGTTAGTCTTAGAATGTTACTGATCAGCTACTAATGAAGGGATTTATCTGTTGGATATGTTGGATCTGTTGGATATTAGTATACCTTCCATCTTTTTCGTATTTCCTATATTTCTCATATTGTTGTTACTTTGTGTTATTTCATGGGTATGTATTTTATGTTATTTTATTATGAGTCTATTGATAGTACTAATATATCGTCTCTTGTTGCTTTCTTGAACCGGGGGTCTCCTGGAAACAACCTCTCTGCCCCATGAGGTAGGGGTAAGGACTGCGTACATATTACACTCCCCAGACTCCACTTGTGGAATTATACTGGGATGTTGTTGTTGTTGTCTTTTTCCTTTTAAAAGTCAATGATACGTGTCACGATCCTATTAGAGTGTGGCTTTCACGTTATCTGAAAAATTGATCAAACACAAAAGTGGTATGTCTTAGACACACTTTTGAAAGGTTAAGTGTGTAAAAGGTTTTCCGTGAACGAGAAATGTGTAATAGGGATTTCATTGCAAGATCGATGGATAAACTATGTATTTTGCCATTAGTTTAGTCACAATATTATTTGTTTGAGTGAAAATCAGTTACGATATTAACTTTCATCTTATACGTATTTAATACTCCCTTTGTCCCAACTGATGCGACACTTCTCGCTTATCATGATCCAAAATTTTCAATTTTGACCACGAATTTGAACATATAATTTTTAATTTTTTTGAAATAAAATTTACTTTTTTGGAAACTACGTAAAAAGTACTATAAGTTGCAATAATTAATACAAACAACATACACAAGTGGAGCTTAGGGAGGGTAGTGTCCACACAACCTTACTCCTAACCTGGAGCAGTTAGAGAGACTATTTTTTGGTCGACCCTACACTCAAGGCACGCATAATTACAACATTCAGTTAAAGAAATATAGTAGTAAAAACGTCATGAAAAGAAGCACTAACACCACTAAGATAGCAACAAAACCAATGCAGAAGCAACATCATGTAGTAATCGAAATCTAAGAATAAGTCACAATAATTAATAGTCTAAATTATTTAAAAGGCATATGAAAAAATCACAGTCAAAGAAGGATTCATTTTACTCTCAAAATCCAAATACCTTCATATAAATTGGGAGTGGGGGAGTATATTTTTACACAAGAATCTGTATTTTAAATAATTAATAATAAATATTATTTAATACTTCTTATGTACACATATAATTGGCACACGTTAAAACTTTTACATGTTCTTTTGAAAGTAATTTATTTAAAAATTAACTTTAAACAATATCTAGCTATGCAATTACGCTTGTGCAACTATCCATGATACTAGATATTATAGTTTAATTGCATTGTGGGAAACAAACAACTCCTCATAATTACTATACTATAATTAATAGGTTGTGTAATTACTAATTGTAATTACACATTGGTTTTTAAACATGCCTTAATTTTATTTTTATAACCTGCATTTATTGAATAGTATTTATTTAGTTTTCTTAAAGTTATTATTGATACGCATCCACGTGCAACACGTGTGCCAAGAGACTAACTTGGTAAAATTAAAAGTAAAAGTTATTGGATGCTTCAAATTACTAATTACACTTCATTTGTCAGGTGAGAGCAGCACTCCCAGAACTTTTTCGCCTTGTTAGTTTAACCGATGAAAAGTTACTATCAAATGCATGCTGGGTACTTGCTTGTCTTACTCATAGCACACACTGCAAAACTCAAGTCATCATTAGCGATGGTGTTTGTCAACGGCTAGATGGACTCCTCGAGTGAGTGTAATGTTACAGTTTCCTCATTTAAGGAACTTTTCCATATCTAACTTATGATTTTTCCTGATATATATGTCAATTGATGTTTCGTGCATCAGTCCCCTTCAGTAGTCATGCCTGCCCTCCGTATGCTTGGAAATATTATTTTCAAAGACGGCATCCAGTCTCAGGTATTTGGGTCTCAAGTTGCTTTTAGAAGCTTTCATGATTCGATCTAAATTGTTCGATGGATGGACCAATGAAGAAAGGAATGAGATGAGATAAAATAAAATGATTGAAAGGTGAAAACATCTTAAACAATATGTATTGAGAAGATAATTCGGCATGTTCATGAATCAACTTCAAAATATCATCTTCTTATCCGTTCATTTTTTTGACTCTACATCATTGTGCCAGAAGTATAGGTAGGTTCTAGGAGGGGGTTTCAATTGAGTCATCTTCACGAAAAAATTACACGATAATAGGGTAAAACTAGTAATTTTGGTTTTATAAGCTAGTGAATCCCCTTAGAATGAGTAATATTCTGGAAAAGTGGCAAAGGGGTTACTTACTTTAAGTCACAGGTTCAAATCCCATAATATGTGACATTTTTGAATTTCCTTATATAAAATTATGTCTCTGCCACTGCATTGTGCTTCATTCACTATTGGATTTGGTCGGTTCCTCTATACAGCTGCGCCACTTTAGCATGTTACATTTGGTATGTAGTTTTTGTTATTTCCTACGGAGCTACTCTTAGTTTAGAGATTTGTTAATAAGATTAATTTACTTTTATTTAGTATTGTAATAGTAGTCAATAGCATAATTAAATGTACATCTATTTAAAGCGGTTGTCTTAATACTTGGCTTTTTTATGCAGTAAATATATGGACCAGTATTATTTTATTTTTGCATCTTAAATCAAAATGGTTATCCAATCATGTGCTTAGAATCGACACACCCCGACTGCTCCTCCCACCCTTCCAGCTTCATGGAACTTCTCCCATCCACTTGTGCCTTTCATATGAAACTCTAGTTGCCTGGTCTTTAACTCTTTATCGGGAAATCAGAGAAGAAATCTTGTATCGCTGCAATTGCATCTACCACCGTAGCTTCCGTCGCCTTTCTAATGGCCACCCCTAACTTCCACTGTATTTTCTAATGGCCTGCGAAGAACCAACCCATTTTGGTAAAGCTTCCCACCAAACGAGTTTTTAAAGGTTCTTCCTTCTGTAAGTGTGTTCGTCTGAAGGTGTGAAAGCAGGTTCTTTGCCATCTGGACCGCGAGTTTTTGGGTCATCAATTCTTAGTGTCTCTAACTTAGCCTATTTAGATATTGATACGACCACGGGACAAAATATCTGTGTATCCAAGTTGGTAATGAGAAACTTGGAGTTGTCCTTGAATTTTAAAAAATAGAATGAGAAAAGAAAAGTACTTGGAGTTGTATAAATTTAGTCAAGAAAACATCTTCAGTTGCTTAAAGATTGTGCTTTTACACTCCCAAATGGGGCCTTTACTTTCATAATTCTCTTAAGATGCTATAGAAAGGTCTGTATCACAAGCTATTTTCTTTTCTGTAGGTGCTTTTTACTGAGTTTATTTTGCAAAATATGAGCTTGAAGTTATGTGATATTTATTGAAATGAGAATACAGTTGGTACTTGCCTTTTCTTGGAAAAATAAAATAAAAAGAGAATTCAATTGATACTTGAAGAGTTTTCTTTCAAGCAGCTTTCTTGTTGATAGATTGTGCCCCTTGTACACAGCTTGCATATCTCAAGTGTGAAAAAGGAAAGAGAGTCTGACTCACCCTTATAAATTTACCAGTGTCTTAGGAAGAATTGTCTCCTATGTCGTTCTGTTAAGCTACTATATAATCAACCTTCCTTCAATGTGCTAAATTGTTGAGAATGAGCACACTGTGCAAAGACTACACCAATTTTTTTTATTTTTGTGTTTTCTTTCGATCTTCTTTTAAAACGTAACTGCGTCAGACATGGATATTGACTTATTTTTTACTAATGTCAACCATCTTCATAACTCAGCGCCTTGCTAAGTTTGGTGCCCTTCCTTGCCTATGGAAGTTGCTAAGCAAGAAGGTCGAGGAAATGGAGGTCTGGAGGACTATAGCATGTATTACTAAGTGGAACAATAGGTGGATAAAGGTATGTCTTCAAGATTTAAATGGACAGCTTAATATAATACGCTCGTGCATCCATTGTTTGCATGTCTTAACAGATTTTGTAAATGTTGAGGTAGTTAAATCGATAAATATGAGAATAAAATAGATGGGGTAGTAGTTGAAAGTAGGAAAGGAAATTTCGAGTTGT
Source organism: Nicotiana glauca (assembly GCA_026770625.1). Classification (NCBI taxonomy): domain Eukaryota; kingdom Viridiplantae; phylum Streptophyta; class Magnoliopsida; order Solanales; family Solanaceae; genus Nicotiana; species Nicotiana glauca. Next base: position 186,336 of record MU749644.1, on the reverse strand, counting down.
GGAGATCTTTTGAAAATAGTTGGTGACCACCCAACTTTGATCAGTTGGCATGAGTTGTAGGGATCTTTTGAAAATAGTTGGTGACAACACAACATTTATCAGTTGGGATGAGTTGGCTGTTGGTTCTCTACTATTTTCTATCAGCAATCCATTTATCTAGGTAAAATTGTAGTGAAGTGTGGATAAGTTACAATTATTTCTTTTATCTTGAAAAAATTGCTTATGTCATTTTACTTGAGAACAAATATTGTGGGTTTTAATGCCATTTATTTTGGCCATCTTGTTAGTCCTCCTTTCTTCATTCGCTAGTCAAAACAATGTGGAGAATTAAAATGATGTAAATAAAAATATGAAATTATTTGCAACATCATTCCATGAAAAGTTTGTATTTCTTTATGTAAAGAAATGGTTTATTCCTTTTTTTTGGGTCACAAGTTTCTAAAGAGGCATATTTTCCACACGAGTGCCATATCATTCTTCCTTTGAGATAGCAATATATGGTACTTTTCTTCTTTGCCAGCAAGCAGTTAAAGTTTTATCGTATGTGAGAAATATTTACCAGATAGTATGCATTGGAGTCAAAGCATTGGTGATTTCTCTACTATTTTGTTATACTCGGTATCAAAGCATTGGATTCAAAGCATTGGTGATTTCACTACCATTTTGTTATACTCGGATTCAAAGCATTGGTTATTTCTCTACCATTTTGCTTATACCCGATAGAATGATATTCATTTCTCATCTCGTCTTGCTTGTTCAACATTTTATTCTTTTCGCTTCTAGTTCTTGTCCTTTGCAGGCTCCGATCGAGAACACCAATTCACAGAGTGAAATGGAGATAATGGAGGTTTGGAAAACTTTGAACATTAACCTTCTATTTGCTTGCTTGGTCGTACTGGTTGTAAATGTATCACATTGATTATCTTATGATTGAGCATTTAGAATGCTTGATGTTATATCATCGTAAGTTGCAGGATAAAAAGATGGAAGTAAAAGAAAAGCTTGACAAGTATTCCGAACAGAAGTTGTTGACATTCTCCATTGAACTAAATATAACTGTTCACCACTATACAACAAAGAAGGAGAGTTCATATCTTTTGCTGCATGTTAGGCCTTTTTTATTTGACTCAAGTAGTTCTTCTTAAATCAGTCAGCAGTAATTTGTCTTATGAGTGAATTACATATCAAAAAGAGAAATGGTCTTAAGAGTGAAGGCATTGTTTTAATCCTCAACTGGGCACTTCATACTACGTGGAGATTTGGCATTTATATATAATCTTCCTTCCAAGTATCTTAACTAATTAAGAGTTCATATGCATCAGGAGGACATAGTGCCAAAGTTGATGGAATTTTTGGAAGCTTGTCATGATACGACTGTTGAGTTGCTTGCTGAGAAGGAACATGTTGACCTCTGAATGTGATAAAAGCATCTGTGATTGTTCAATTTATTTATAGTGTACTGATGCATCTCTGGTCAAATGATTAGTCAAGTAAAGGAAAGAAGCGTAGAAGAGAGAGCACAAAAAATCCCTCATCAGCATCTGTTAGTTCGAAAGGTTCAGCCAAGGTAGGTTTCTTTCTTATCAACATTTAACTATGTTTTAGTACTGAAATACGAACTAAGAGATGATTTTGGCTTGCAACTGCTAACTTGTATTCTCTGTGGCCTATATGAAATTTCATGGAGAAATTTGATTAACAATAAATTTATTAAATTTCATTTCAAAGCTCCTTGGTTGTACGTTTACCTGTTCTCAACTTGAATTTCTACATCCACATCCTAAGGTCTTAGAGGATTAATAAAAGATCACCATATGAGTAAACAGCATAGAAGCTGAAAAAATTGTTCGGAAAGTTTCTCTGCTGTTTGAGTTGGCTTTGTCTGGGAAGATATCGTGTTCTAATCCTGATTTTGGAGAGAGTGAGGAACTTTTATCTTTGTGTGTAAAATAAGTGGAGTACTCAATGAGCTAAATTATGCTGTCTGGATTGATGCTAATGCTTTAACAATTGTTATGTTTATTACCGTAGGGCTTTTGTTTCTTGTTACATCCTTCCAAATGGAAAAAGAAATAGATGGAAATCGAGAGAAAGGAAAGGGAAGAGTTTTGTGCATGCATGCCAGTATTTTCGTTGTGTTCTGTGACCTTTTCACAACATGTCTCTGGTTTATTTACAGAGCCAAAAGAAGACCGAAACGGCATCAGAAAAGGCTGAGAAGAAGAATAATGTAAATGAATCAGAAGATGAATCTGAGCAGGAAAAAGATGCCGATGAGGAGGAACCTGATGTTTCTGATAAATTGAGTCCAAGTGACGACGAACTATGTGTTGCAATTGGTGAAATTCTAAGAGAAGAGGACATCCCCACAGTGAGCATTGAACTCTAATTAGTTTGCTTGTTCCCATTTGTGACTCTGAATGTTGTAGTGCTTTCTCTGTTTCTTTTTATCTTCTGGGGATCTCATCATGCGATGTGTTCTTCTCTATATTCCTTTTTGCTACACTATTATGACATTGCATATTCGAGTTTTCATATATCCAGAGTGGTAATTTACATTCCAAATTTTGCATTCCTGAATTTCTAACATGGTGTCTGTTTGTGTGCTTGCAGACCAACTTAACTGCCATTCTGGAGCGACTTTGTAAGTGTCCTGTATTTCTTCTATTCTCTTGGCTAATGTTTTGGCGGGTACAAAGAGAAAAAAGATGCTAGGTCTTATTGATTATCTTCTGGTAGTCAAGTTATAGATAAAAAAAACTTGATCTACATTCTCCACAAGGTTTTAGTAGCAAGATATTTTATATTCCAAAGGAGCACTCGCCTTGTTTCTAACCAGTGCAAGATGATTTTTGTCTTCTGCAGGCAAGTGGTTTGGAACAGATCTCACTCCCAGAAAATCGCAGATACACATTATGATCGGGTATCAACTTATTCAGGTAGGTGCTGAGGATGATGATAATGAAGACTAAATAAGACTTTAGCCTCAGAAGGGGACTGTCATGTTCAATGGGTAACTAGCAATCACAATGACGAAATCAGCCTCATGACATTGTAGACACTCGTGATATGATTGTTTGATAATATCATTGTGATTTGCGAGTTTTTAACAGGTGTTGGTTGCTTTCTATGTTCCCACTTTGCTTTTGCTCTGTTTTGCTCTTCCATTTGTAAATAGTGGATCTCTTCTTGTAACTTGGCATGTGCTGTTGCTAAATGGCGGTGCCCAAAATTAGCATGCACACGCCATTGTAATAGATGGTACCTCTTTAAACATTTGATGTAGGGGTTACACTTTTATTCACTGTGGATCTTTGTTTGCAAGAAATCACGAAGAAGTACCCACCTGCTAGGGATAAGGGCTATTACACATTACCCTCTTTAGATCCCATTATTATATACATACACGTTTAATGTGTGTGTGTATATATATATATATATATATATATATATATATATATATATATATACGTTTAATGTAACATAGTAAGAATTAGGAAGAGAACACATACATGAAAGTTCTGGCTGGAAATTTAGGAATAAGTCCAGTCAGATTATTGATCCAAGATAGAAAGCCGAGATTGTTGCATAAACTACTTTTAACCTTTGTATGAGCTAAATTGCTAAGGTTGTTTTGCAACTTTGTGAATGATCACCGAAGGATTTGTTTTACTGACCTGTGAATTGGAGATTTTCTAATTCTTTAAACAAATTAAAATGCTCTTTGTTATGTTATTGTTATTTGATGCTCTTACTTGCACACATTTGAGCAATCTACTTAAATTTTCCCAATTTAGTATATCTGTTAGGTAAACACAAACATTATATTGCCTCTGTCTCATATTATCAATCGTGATTATTAAAAATAGTTGTCTCAGATTATTTCACTTTGGAAGTTCAAGATAAAATTGAAAATCTTTTTCCTTTTTTTCCTTAGTAATAATTATCCTTGAAGACTACAAATACCTCAATTATGGATAACTTTGTCCAAATACCAATGAAGAAAGATTAAATATTAAAACATGAATAAGGGTAAAGTAGTCAAAATTCTATCTTAAGTAATTATATTTTGATGGGCGTGTACAAGAGAATCATAACAGATAATATGAGACAATATGAGACGGAAGGAGTAAAGTCTCTTAATGGTGTGAATACTAAACATTTACTAAAAGCAAGGGTATCAATGAACTTAAAGTCCAATAAATGGCAAATTTGAGCAATTTCGAATAATATAAGGACAAATTTGAATGCTTTTCCAAAAACTTTAAAGTAAAATATGCATAGAGTTGTTAATGATTCGATAAATAAACAGAACTAGACTCAAATAATATTATGTCAAAGTAAATCATCTTCTTTAGCAATGGTCACTTGCTCTCTGTTTATGATTTCCAATCCCAATCTTAAGTATCAGTAGAAAAAATGATTGTCAAATTTGTTTGTATGTAAATGAATAGATAGAAAACTTTGAGTTTAAGGAAACTTTAAGAACGTAAGATGATTTTTGGTAAGTTTGCTTCTTTTCTATAACTAATTTTGAATCTTGTTCTTCCTTTGCATTTCCTTTTTTGTTGATGATACAAAAAAGTTACATTAGGATAGGGACGACAGCTTTTTGCAAGATATGTTGAGAAAGAAAAAAGAAAAAAGAATGGAACAATTCAAGATTTCCCATGATAAATTAGAAGGAAAAGAAAGAATGAAAAAAAAAAAAAACTATTACTATACACACTAGCTAAGGCTGGGAGATGTGGCATATTCTTCATTTGAGAGGAAGAGTTGGTTAGAATTGCATTTGAGAAGCATTTGGTAAAAGGTATCTAATTCCCAAGTATCAGCTGCTCATCACTTCTCCAAGCTTGTTTCAATTGTATAAGATGAGACCTAATGCTATATTCTTCTACCTGCATTATTGTCAAGTAATCACATTAGATAATCAAGTTCATCGGACATGGAACATCCAAATGTACACGCTATTCCGTCCATCGTGTAATGTATTTGGAACAGAGATGGAAAATGAATTAACGCAGGCTTAGAATGAAGATGACAAACACTCCTTACATGAACTATATGTACTATCAAATAACGTTGGCGTAACCGGTAAAGTTGTTCTCATATGACCAGGAGGTCATGGTTTCAAATCTTGGAAACAACCTCTTGTAGAAAATTCAGGGTAAGGCTGCGTACAATAAAACCTTGTGGTCCGGCCCTTCCCCGGACCCTGCGCATAGCGGGAGCTTAGTGCATGTGGCTGCCCTAAACACTGAGCTAACCTCCTAAGATGTTTAAGCTAGACATTGTGGGACTTTACTTTTTGAGTTTCTATAATAGATACTGCACATTTTGTTGGTTACTAGAACCATGAATTTTCATTGTTGGGTAAAAACTAATGCTGATCAATGCAGATCCATAATGACCATAAGTTGTCATCTTAACATGCAAGGAATGAAGAATGAATCTGAACTAAAGTAAAAAGCAATCTCAGTCCAAATGACAGAAGAAGAAGAAGATCACTATATGGATATGGGAGACGATAAAAGTGATACATCAACTGAGTTGAACTATGATAAAGGCATTAAATGGAGAAGGGAATAGGGCAGGGAGAAGAGAGAAGACTAAGGAGTAGTTGAGGAGATTCTGTAATAAAGGCAATAACTTTATGGGGCCACAAATTTTCAGCCTCACCTGCATAGCTGCTGTTGAGGCCAACAAGGCTTCACATTCGTCCAGCATGGCTCGCTCTTGAGCTGCCACATCAGCAAGTTCAGAAACCAGGCAGTTCATCCCTTCCACCTGCAAAAGTGCGGAGTGCAAAAATTAGGAAACCACAAAAGGAATAAAAAGTACAGTGCAGAGTGCAGACATAATTTTGAAGTTCTAAGCAATCACGATACCAAGTTGAGCCTATAGATTGTTTGACATTCTCCTTTTAGTACTTCAATTGAGGCTATCTTACACAAGAAATAAAATCTACTACTTTTTAGGTGGATTTTGGCAATTAAGAGTTTCTAACTGTCAGTAAAGGCCAAAGGCAATCTAGAAGCCTAAGCGAAAGAATTTTAAGCCTAATTCTAGAGCATTGTAGTGTTCATCTAAAGTTTACTTTTCCATCTGCAACATATCTTGAATAGCAAGAAAGTTAAAAAGAAAAAAATAGCGAGAGAATCTTTAAATTTTTCCGAGATGCATATCATTCATTCTGTCAAATCAATATTATTTTCAAAAATCGACGCTGTGTAACACTACCAGAAAATGTGCAAAGAGAATCTCTACATTTGTCAAACAATCAAAGTTGCAACTTCTGCTGATCAACAAACTAATAAATGATTCTAGCAGAACGTAGCTACCGGCTCTGTTACAGAAAACTATGTGCTAATGACTTTTCTATCTCTCTAATATCAGCTCTCTCACTTCCCTTATCTCAAACAACAATTGAGGATTGTACAAAGCCTGATAGTAAAAGACAACACCATTTGGTCCAATTTGCTATTGCTATTGCTCGTCCAATTATTGGAAGACGGAGAGTGCATGCCTGTAGATCTTGTATAGCATGGGATACTGAACTGGTATGATCCCTTTCAATTGAAGCCCACTCATCGAGGTAGGTGAGCTGAAGCAATCATTTCCAGAAAAAAATCAGTTTAAACAATAACGCCACATCTAAATAGAAATCATATTGTCTACTGAACAAATGAATGTGAGTTTTAACATCAGTTATGCTACAAAAACCTCATACTCCCCTCTCCTTCAACCCCCCTCTTTAAAAGAAAAAATGATATAGTTACATACCATTCTTCTGAACCCTGATTTTCAAACTATATCCAGATACAGAGAAGTCAAATCAGCATAAGGAAAGGAACTACGAAGAAATCTGGAACAGTTAAAGGTAAGACCTGACTATAGACTGTTTCTGTAAGAAAAAATCAAGCTCAAAATTCTAGGTTTAAAAGCTTTCACTATTATGAACAGAAGATGTCTAAATTCACATATTCATATCAAACCTCAAACATTTTATGGGTGTCAGGTTCCAGATAAAAGGACTATATCATATAGTACCTAAAAATGGTGCATTCTTCTGGCTAACAAGTGAATGCATCCTACTCATACCTAATAGTTCAATTATGAGAAGAAACTCATCAGAAAAAGGAGACTACATTCATATAGTGTTCAATGATTTGAACTAAGCCAGAGGAAAATTCATGGAATTCCACATGAAATTCCTGCTTTCCATCGCTACAAACTTCAACCACAAGCCAATGATTGCCTATATCAAATCCCTTACACAGACGAGAAAAGACGAAAGATGTGGTCTAAACTCAAATCTTCATTTTGAACTGGATCATCCTATGATAAGGAAGTTCTAGAAATTTACAATCCACAGATTTTTATGGAAAACACTAAAAACATAAAGATTAAAACATCAGGGATGATATTCGAATCATATGTTATAAGGATACATTACCTGTTCATTTAAGACTGCAAAAAGCTTCAACTTCAGCTTCAGCTGTTGGAGTGCAGTTCTCTTTTTAATAACAGAAGCCCATAAATCCGACGTATTCCTCCAGACATTGTACAATGTTTTCTGCACAGGCGGAAATTACAACTGTCAGTTAAATCATCAAAAAAGCAACCAAGTCGCTTATATGATGGGGAAATATCAGAAAGCTCCCAGAGAACATCAAGCCACAAAGATATCAGTCCATGATTCCAACCCCACAAGACATAATTAAATAATAAATTAGAAAGTAAGAAGCCAATATTAGTAAGATAAATGAATGCCAGTTTTTCTATACTATTATAAAAAAAGGGTTTTAATCTGCTGCGTGTGATAAAAAAATTCATTAATTACAAATTTACAATCTTTCCCCATCTGTATTACAATTCCAAAGAATGTCCATACCGCAGTCGTTTTTAATAGATTTTCCTATCATGCAGTACTTCTCCGGAACCAAATGAACATTTCCATGCATAAGATCACCATTAACCAATTTAGAAGAAGAGAACTCCGAGAGGTACAAGGAATTTTTTTGAATGATTATAAGGTAACTAAAGAAATAAGTCTAAAGGCACACAATGAAGCTTAGCAAGTTTCTGCGCGTGCAATGCTGCATCTGACCTGACATTAGCATACCGCCATTGGAGATGTCTATTATACAATAGCCTCAGCTGATGAACATCTTCTATGTGGTTAGCTGCCTTCTTCCCCTTTTAATATCTGCAATAAAGCTGAGGACAGAAGTAGAAGTTTTGGATTGTCTAGATGGACTAGATGGTCTTATCCGAGGACTTGGCCCTCTAGATGGTGTACTTGGGACTGATCTTGTTCGAGATGGACTGACTCCTCGAGATGCAGAGGATGATATAACAGATGCCTTATTCGGTGACGGAAGTCGTGATCCAGGAGCTGAAACAGTCTGAGATCTAGCTACTGGATTCCCTTGTACTGTTCTTTCCAATGAACTTGAAGATGTGGACTTCTGCATTGAAAGTGAACTATCATCTACTGACAGAACTCTACCTTTTACTCTATCATCGGATGATACTAGTGACAGCAAGTCGCTGGAAGATTTTTGCAACGGTTTGGTATAACCATCCAATGATAATCTCCTCAAGGAAGGCGTGACTCTGAGTGACTAATTGGCTCAATTTTACTATTCTTATCACTCAGATCAACACTTCTGTTCATAGTAGCAGATGATACCTTCCCACCCATTCTACTTGGCCATCGATGCTGATCAACTAATCGAGCATTTAAACTATCAACTGGTCTAGAATTCTCTGCTTGATCAGCAGAATTCATTCCCTTCAATGGACTCCTCCTCCTCTCAGGTGTCGCCTTTCAAGAAGCAGGAAGCGTTTCGCCCTGTTTCTGCACTACATTTGATGATGGCCTCAAAGTACGATGACATAGAGCATGAGAAACAGGTTTTTCTCTCTTACTTACAGGTAAAGAAAAGGTGGATGACTGAAACGAAACACTGAGACTCCTCATTGTTGAGGGCCACAAAGATTCTGGCAACCGATTACCTCCCAACTTTCTGGACAGCAATTCTTCCCCAGATGTATCCTGTACAGGTGTTGATGGTCGTGATGTAGTACTGGCAGGTGATGAAGGCGTGGTGGGGCGTTTCCTTTCAGCCGATATGGCTCGTTTAGGCAAGGACATTGTTGATGTAGTAGTTCCAGTTCTTGTGACATTTGAGCAACGTCTAACGCCAGAGGATGCTGCTGATGCAGTAGGTGACCTGTACCTAGAACTAACTTCTCTGGTTCTTGGCCTACGGATGTTTCCATTGTTCTTCTCCAATGTTGAATTCTGCTTCTGTAATGCTAACTTTGATTCACACACATCCATCCAAACTGTCCAAGATTAGACAGCATTGATATAATGATATCCCCTTTCTTATATTAATAACAACTTAAGCCAGTCTTGAAAAGCCCAGCTCTCAAGAACCCAACTTTAATTTAATGAATTACACACCAATGCCAATAAAGTAAGATCCTTTTCTCAGCTGTAAATCTGCCACAAAAATTCGAGGCTAAAAGTAAGATATACTAAAGATAAAATTAAAGAAGGAATAATTAATATACCATTTGAAAAGAAAAAGGATGATCAAAAGAATACATCTTTACAGCCACCCAGATCTGAAGAAGAATCAATATTAAAATCCCAGCCAATAAATTGCAAATTCTTGTTCTATAATCACAATGATCAATACCCAAAACCAGGTAGATCAAGCAAATGTCAAGAACTCAATTAAAAGAGGAACCCCTATGCTAATATTTACCAAATCAGTATTATTCTCAAGACAAGAATGTACATTGGCACGCAGAGAAAAAAATTTAACAATTGTATGCTTGTTAAAGAAAGAGAAAGAGGTTATATTAACCTCTTCCCTCGAAATGAGGAAGTATAGTGGGAGATGGGGTGGGTGTAGGATAAGAAATAGGACTAGGAAATGATGCACAGGACAAGAAAAGCTTCTCTCATTTACGTTTTTTTTATTTTTTTTACTTTTCCACCTAATGTCCAATACACACTTTGAGACCGGATCAATTTACATTCATACAAAAAAAATTCCACTTTGGAGGTATAGTTGCTCCCTATCAATGACGACTCAATTCGCTTGGCTTAAACTCTAAATTTTTAAGAATGAAAGCCTATTTACCATTCCTGGACCATAACTTTTGGTAATTTCCATTTTCTTTTTGTATCTCTTTCCTTCCCATTCCTAATTTTGCTTTTTCCTTCTTTTTGGCCCTCCTCTTTCCCTGTGGCCCCAACAACAACCTTTTATCCCTCTCACGGGAGTGCCATGGTCAGCTAAGCTGGATGTATTACACAAATAGTCACAGCCCAACTCTCCCACACCCAACTCCTTTTCATGAAAGGGAATTCTGTTACACTCAAACTTACACCTAAGGTAACTATACACAAGATAGTTTCTCAAAAATAAATAAATTGGATTTCTTATTTTTTCATAATAACGGTAGCGCTCGTGTTAGCTTGTAGGCACCTAATTAATTTTACCGGTACCTATTACCTCTCACAAGTACAAATATCAAATAACTTGGGATAGGTAATCCTGCAGAAGTAGCATATTCTTGGGCTGCTAAAAGCTTTCTGTGCGTAAAGCGAGTTCCTTCTACAGAAACAGCCAACCAAAAAGGTTGGTGGAAATCATTTAGCTGTTGGAAGCCTGACTGCAGTGGAAGACCGAAAGAAGAAATAAATGCAACAAGCAAAAGTAGAAGATTACAGTCCAAACTGATAAAGGTCGAAAATAGTACCTTCAAGGTGTTTTCATCCTTGGCCCAGCTTCTCTCAAGACTGATATAACCAGAAAACCACATTGACCATCCCAAAACCTGAAAAGTAAATATTTCCTTTACCTTTATATTGAGCTTATGAAGATGGAATTGTGAGAACGCACGGCAGAAAATATTATTGATTAAAATAATTATAATGTTACAATGAGCCCTATCTATATAATACATATTCTATTTCTAATAAATATGGGATTAGGGTTATTTATTATTATTTAACTATCAAACTAACATTCCCCCTCAAGCTGGTGCATATAAATCATATGTACTGAGCTTGTTACATATATAACTAATATGAGGACCCGTGAGGGACTTGGTGAAAATATCAACAAGTTGATCATTCGACTTCACAAATTTTGTAGCAATATATCCCGAGAGTATTTTTTCTCTAACAAAGTGACAGTCAATCTCGATGTGTTTAGTTCTCTCATGGAATACTGGATTTGACGCAATATGAAGAGCAACTTGATTATCACACACAAGTCTCATCTGACTAATCTCACCAAAATTTTAACTCCTTGAGCAACTGTTTTATCCAAATTAGCTCACATGTGGCCATAGTCATTGCTCGATATTTTGCTTCTACACTAGATCGAGCAACCACATTATGTTTCTTGCTCTTCCAAGACACCAAATTTCCTCCTACTAAGACATAATATCCAGATGTAGAACGTCTATCAGAAAGTGATCTTTCCCAATCAGCTTCTAAGTATCCAACGATCTGCTCATGGCCTCGATCCTCAAACAATAAGCATTTGCCTGAAGCTGATTTTATATATCGAAGAATGCTGACAACTGCATCACAGTGACTATCACAGGGAGAATCCATAAACTGACTCACAACACTCACAGGAAAGGAAATGTCAGATCTAGTCACTGTGAGGTAATTTAATTTACCAACCAACCGCCTATATCTTGCATGATTCTTAGCTCCCCCTGTCCTGGCAGAAGTTTAGAATTCGAATCCATCGGAGTGTCAACAGGTACCTGTCATTCTTGTCTGCTCAAGAATATCTAAGGCATAGTTCCGTTATGAGATTACAATACCTGAGCTAGACTGAGCGACCTCAATACCCAGAAAATACTTTAATCTGCCCAGATCCTTAGGGTACGAGCAATTTCAATAAGATGTCTATTCTTTCTTTCAACTACCCCATTTTGTTGGGATGTGTACGGACAAGATGTTTGATGAATAATCCCATGGGAGTTCATAAACTGCTGAAATGGGGAAGACAAATACTCTAGGTCATGATCACTACGAAATGTGCGGATAGAAACCCCAAATCGATTTTGAATTTCAGCGTGGAAGGTCTGGAAAATAGAAAACAACTCAGATCGATTTTTCATCAAAAATATCCAAGTGCACCTGGAATAATCATCAATTAAACTGACAAAGTAGCGGAATCTCAAGGTAGAACTGACCCAACTAAGACCCCAAACATCTGAATGGACTAAAGTAAAAGGTGACTCTGTTCGATTATCAAGACGCCGCGGGAAATGAGAGCAGGTATGCTTACTGAGTTGACATGACTCACACTCTAGAGTGGACAAGTGAGATAAGTCAGGTATCATTTTTTGAAGTATTGACAAACTGGGATGTGAAAACCTGGGTGAATGGAGTTTTTAATATAAAAAAAAAATGATACGATGTTTCCTTATAAGCAATCCTTGGCATATTATCAATTTATCTCTCACATGTTTTTCTCCTTCCATGAAAAAAAAAAACATTTATGCTTCTCAACAGAAAGTAGAATATCTTTATTTTTAAAATGGTTCTGAGTTATGGTCTCTGTTAATGTGACTAAGCCGCCAACTTGTCCCTTCTTGAGTTCTCAGTCAAATAACTATGGGGATGATTCAAAGTTTTTGAAGGCAAAGAGAGAAAATGACATGTCAAGGTTTTCTTAAGTTAAGAAATGGATGCTTCTAGAAATAGAGAGAATTTCAATGTTTCAATAACAACAACAACAACAACTCAGTATAATCACACTTAGTGGGATCTGGGGAGGGTAGTGTGTACGCAATGCCGGCTCTAACTACATAAGGGTAAAGAAAGTGCCTTAGGCACCCAATTTTGGTGGCCCCATTTTTTAAGAATAATTTTATAGGTTTTTAGGTTTTTTTAAAAAACAACAAATTCAAAGTTTTTGAAGGCAAAGAGAGAAAATGACATGTCAAGGTTTTCTTAAGTTAAGAAATGGATGCTTCTAGAAATAGAGAGAATTTCAATGCTTCAACAACAACAACAACCCAGTATAATCCCACTTAGTGGGGTCTGGAGAGGGTAGTGTGTACGCAATGCTGGCTCTAACTACATAAGGGTAAGGCAAGTGCCTTAGGCCCCCAATTTTGGGTGCCCCATTTTTTAAGAATAATTTTATAGGTTTTTAGGTTTTTTTTAAAAACAACAACAACAACAACAACGGCCCAGTGTAGTCCCACAAGTTTAAAAACAATAATATATGTCTATAATACTTTTATACTTTTTATATAAAAAGAAAGAAAAACTTTAAATATATTAAAACTTAAAATAGTAGAAAATATAGTTGTCACTTTAATTTAATAGGACAACTTTATTTTTTATTCTTCTAAGTAATTGACCATACCCAACCCCAATGTTTCAATTCTTCTCTATACAATCCATACCATTCTTGTTCTTTCTTTCATTACAGAGACGTCTTCTTCCTTTCTTTTTCTATTATTCAATATTCATAATATATTATCATTCATTCTTCTTTCTTTGATTCTTTTATTCCAGAAGAGACATATCTTTCTTCTTCTTCTTCTTTCATTATGATTTATGTTCATCTTCTTTACTTCTTAATTCTTTCTACTAGATTCAGTCAACAACTGGATATTTTGGAATTGGAATCAAGGACTCAAAGTCTTCAAATTTCTTGATTCAGCTAGTTATTGGGTAATATTATTCTAACTTTCTAGTATTATTTTTATTTGATATTTATTATTTTATTAATTCTAATTTGTACATATTGTTTATTTTTTTTAGAATATAAATATGTCAACAAGAAAATATGCATCTGGTTATTCAAAAATCCAAAAGAAAAGAAAAGTTGAAAATTTAATAAAATCTCATAAATGAGCTCTTGACAAATTTTTGACAAACAATAAAAAAACTAAATCACAAAATAACAGTTGCTTCAGCAGAAAGAAGTTTTTCAAAATTAAAATTGATAAAATCTTATCTAAGATCAACAATGTCTCAAGAAAGATTAAATGACTTTGCTATAATATCAATTGAAAAGGAATTACTAGAAAAAATCGATTATAACAAAGTTATTAACAACTTTGCATCTCAAAAAGCTAGAAGAATAGATTTTAAATTAAAAATATATAATATAACATTTCTATAAATATTTAGGCCCCATATTAAACTTTTGCCTTAGACCCCATATTTACACTTGAGCCGCCCCTGTGTGTACGCAGACCTTACCCTTACCCTGGGGTAGAGAGATTGTTTTCAAATAGATCCCCGGCATCCTTCCCTTCAAGAACTTCCCACCTTGCTCTTGGGGAGGCTCGAACTCACAAGCTCTTGGTTGGGAATGGGAGTTGCTTATTATTAGAGCAACTTCGAGAAAGAGAATTTTAAGTTGAAGTAGACAAGCACCTGAGCTATAACCCATCCGACAAGCCAGTCAATGTCACTTCTATGGTTGGAGATTACTAGTGCATGCTCTTTTCCTGAAACCGGTTACTATCAAAAATCAATAAAACTTACACAGCAAAAAGAAAGATATAGACAACCTTATCTCGCAAAAGAATTCAGGTAACAGAACTGACAAAGTTTTCTTACCCATCAAATCATAGGTTTCTTGATCTGTGTATAACTCAACCTAGCAGGAAGCACAAAATACTACATCGTTAGTCTTAAAACACAATAGAAATCAATATGATAGAATGTTTCTAATGCATTCTTTTTCTCACCTAATCAAAAAATTCTTCTTCGAGAAAACTAACTTAATTTTGTATTCCAGATGCATAAATAAAAAGGCACAACGCCTGCTGCCACATGCATGGTCAAAGTCACGGAATAGTACTTAGAGAAATGGGATGAACTTCTTCTTTACTTCCTACAACAGACCATCATATAGTCCTTTTTATCTAATGGAAAAGATTGTATCACATTTTTCTTGAGCTCTTAAAGAAAGCAGGAGTTTAAAATGCTAAATCGATACATATGGATATGTTATTTCAGATGTGGAAAATATTGGAACAACAGTTGTCTAGTTGTTTTGGATTAGTTCTTAGCTTTCATACTTATCTTTAGATTAGATATAGATTTAGAGTTATCTTTTTAGTTCATACTTATCATTCAGTTAGTTAGCTTTAGATAGTGTTTTGATTTGAATACGTCTCCTAATTCAAGGAGTACTCTTAGGAAGACTTGTATTTAAACTGAGCTTGGCATTCAATATACATATAGTTTTCCATCATATTCTTGAGTCTTTATATGGTATCAAAGCCTATACAACTCTAACGAGCACGATCCAATATTTTTTTTCTCTTTTTCCCAATGACGAAAGATGGAAACACTACCAGAATTGTCAATGCCGACAACACTACCGGCACCACAACCATTATCCAATTCAATCCTGCTTCCCAACTTCCTATCAAACTTAGTGGCAGTCACAATTTTGCCACTTGGAAAGCTCAGTTCTCCATGCTTATGCACGGCCATGATCTCTATGGTCACCTTGATGGGTCTACCCTAATTCCCACCCCGACAACTACTTTTGGCACCAATACCACTCCTAATCCCGCTTATACGCTTTGGTTCCGTCAGGATCAACTCATCCAGAACGCTCTTATGGCGTCTGTTGACCCTACCATTGCTTCCACAGTTGCTGCTGCCAACACATCCAAACATGCTTGGGACTCCTTGCACACTGCTTATGCAAACAAGTCCCAAACTCGGATCTTCAGCCTTCGTGACCAACTTGGACGAATCACAAAAGACACCATTCCTATTACTGAGTACCTTCAGCGTATTCGGTCCCTCTCTGATGAACTTGCCACTGCAGGTGCTCCGGTCACTAACTCTGAACTTATTGTCAAGATTCTTAGTGGACTTGGCCCTGAGTTTCGTGAGATATCTGCTGCCATACGAGCACGTGACACCACCATCACCTATGAGGAATTGTATGAAAAATTGCTCGATCACGAGCTCTTTATCCGACATGAGGATGCGAAGAAAACTCTCAGTCCTATCACCGCAGCGGTTGCTACTCATAACAAACAGAACAACACTGCCACCAATCGCAACAATCGCCGCCAATCCTACAACAACAACTCCCAACCATGGCGACAGAATACTCGCTCCAACTCATCCACCCAGTGGCAACCCCAAAACAATAACCCCATGGGTGTTATTCGTTGTCAATTATGCAACAAGATTGGTCACACTGCAAATGTATGCCGCTCCAAGTCCCACAATCATTTTGAGGCCAAAGCTAATTATATCACAGGCTTCAACACCACTGCCGATCCGTGGATAGTGGACTCGGGTGCCACACACCATGTCACAACCGAACCTCATAACCTCCAACCCTATCACGGCAACGAGGATGTCTCCATGGGTGATGGTAACAAAATTCCTATCTCACATATTGGTTCTACTCAGTTAAATGCATCAAATAATGTTTTTAAGCTAAATCACACTCTATGTGCTCCAGCTATCAAACGAAATCTTATTTCTGTTTCTAAATTTTGTCAGGACAATCTAACATCTCTTGAATTCTTTCCTTTCTCTTTTCTTGTGAAGGATCTGAAAACGCGAACACCGCTGGCACGAGGCCGGACCAAAAATGGACTGTATGAGTGGCCCAAATCACATCCACAAGCTCACATATCTACCACTTCAACTTCCCTGACTACTTGGCACCAAAGATTGGGTCACCCGCATTCTAGAGTTCTTGCATATGTCTTGAATAAATTCTCGCTCCCTTTTGTTGAGCGAGACAAGTTTCTTTATTGTAATTCTTGTCTGTCTAATAAAGCCCACCGGCATCCGTTTCACACATTAACTCTGGAAAGCTCTAAACCTCTTCAAATTATTTTCAGTGATTTATGGGGACCCTCTCCTGTGTTATCTGTTGATAAAAAATTATATTACTGTATTTTTGTTGATCAATACACAAGATACACTTGGCTCTACACACTTAAAAATAAATCTGAAGTCAAAGACATTTTTCAAAAATTCCATCCCTTGATAGAAAAACACTTCGATACCAAAATTCTATCGCTTTATACTGATGGTGGAGGAGAGTATAAAAGTCTTGACCCTTATCTCTCGCTTCACGGTATCGAACACCTTTCCACTCCACCCTATACACCTCAAAGAGTTGCTCTTGCTGAGCGAAGGCATCGTCACATTATTGAAACTGCACGAACACTCTTACATGAGGCGTCTCTGCCATCACCATTTTGGTCATTTGCCTGTCACCATGCGGTCTATCTCATTAACCGACTCCCTACCACACTTTCAAATAATATTTCTCCCTTTGAAAAATTATTTGGTACAACACCTAATTATGCTTCTCTACGAATTTTTGGGTGTTTATGTTATCCATGGCTTAAACCATACTCTAAAAATAAACTTGACCCAAAATCCACCCCATGTGTTTATCTCGGTTTTTCATTATCCCATCACTGCCACCAATGCTTTGATCCAATTTCATCAAAAATTTATTTATCCCGTGATGTGCATTTTGTTGAAAATAATTTTCCTTTCAAAACTTTGTTCTCTAATATTACATTTCAAAAAAGGCACCTGGAATGGTCAACTAATGCACTTTCTAATACACCCATTCTCACCCCTAATGTTTCTAATAATTTAGACTTGCCCCCCCCACATTGAAATATCAGCCCCAGTAGCAGATTTCCAAACACAAACGTCTTCTCCCTCTCCAAACAAACGTGACCAACAACTATCATCCTCCATTTCCGGCGTGCCAGTGGCAGAAGCAAATTCGGACTCTTCCGAGTCTTCTACTCCAGGTAATCTTCTCTCCCCTTCTTCTTCTACAATTCCCCTTGCCCAGGAGTCTATTTGCCCTTGTCCATCTTCTCCGATTCCTTCGACCACTGTCAGTCCACTAGCAAACCCTAACATACCTATAAATTTACCATCTTCTACATCTAAACCTTCACAAATCTCTGTCCCACTTCAAGTTTATCAACGCAGAACACCCCAAACCAAATCTATGGCCCCTCCTCCTACTGTCTCTGTTCGACTTAGCAGCAACCAAGCGGCACCACCAGTCGAACCCTCAATTTCCCGCTGCCCTTCCCCTCCTAATCGTATTATCACCCGTTCCCAAAATAACATTCAAAAACCAAAGCAAATTTTTGACTATCTTGCTCATTTAGAAACCTCACTTGTACCACATACCTTCAAACAAGCCGAGAAACATCCTGAGTGGAGAAAAGCTATGAAATCAGAATTTGATGCTTTGCTGAATAACCATACTTGGGAACTAGTTCCAAATGATCCCTCTAAAAATGTTGTTTCATGTAAGTGGCTTTTCAGGATTAAGAGGAAAGCAGATGGTTCGGTTGATCGCTACAAAGCGAGACTAGTTGCAAAGGGATTTACTCAGAGGCCGGGTGTTGATTTTCACTCGACTTTTAGTCCGGTAGTCAAACCCACCACTGTCAGAATTATTCTTGCTGCTGCTCTCCGATTTCACTGGCCCCTTCGCCAGCTTGACGTCAACAATGCATTCCTTCAAGGTGATCTTGAAGAGGAGGTTTACATGATGCAACCTCCGGGGTTTACTTGTGCCGACAATCCGACTCATATATGTAAGTTACGCAAGGCAATTTATGGCCTGAAGCAAGCACCTCGGGCTTGGTACAATGCACTCAAAGGACATCTTTTGTACATGGGATTTATCAAGACTGAGTCGGACCACTCTCTATTCGTTAGGATCAGCAACACTGGCTTCATATTCATCCTGGTATATGTTGACGACATCATCGTCACCGGCAGCAATCTTATCACTGTGAATGAGGTAATAGCTTCCCTTGCTTCTCGCTTCTCAATTAAAGATTTGGGCAACCTTCATTACTTCCTTGGTGTTGAGGTGATTCGCAGTTCAGATGACATCCTTCTATCTCAAGCAAATTATATCAATGAAATTCTCAGTGGAGAATTGATGTCTGATTGTAAAAGTGCAAAAACACCAATGAGTAACTCCGACTTACTCAAAGTCAATGATGGGGTTGACCCTACAGATGCAACTCGCTATCGCCGAGTCCTAGGCAAACTTCAATACCTGTCCTTTACAAGGCCAGACATTTCCTATGCGGTCAATAAACTGTCCCAATTTATGCAATCACCATCAGACCTACATTGGAAAGCTGTGAAACGTGTTCTCAGGTATCTTCGTGGTACACTACAGTTTGGCCTTCGTGTATCCCCAAAGTGTGACTTTAATCTGCACATGTATTCTGATGCCGACTGGGCTGGAGATCTCACTGACAGATCCTCCACATCTGGCTATATTTTGTTTCTTGATCGCAACCCCATAAGTTGGTCTTCAAAAAAGCAGAAAACTGTTGCTCGCTCATCAACTGAAGCTGAATATAGAGCTGTTGCCAATGCTCTTGCTGAATTGTTATGGGTGAAAAATCTATTGCTTGAGCTGAAGCTTCCTATCAAGGATACTCCCACAATCTACTGTGACAACATTGGTGTCACTTACCTCAGCGAGAATCCAGGCCTTCATAGTCGCATGAAGCATGTTGAGGTGGACTTTCACTTTGTGCGCAACCAAGTTCAACAAAAGGGGGTTCAAGTTGTTCATGTTCATTCTGCTGACCAACTAGCTGATACACTCACCAAGCCACTTGCCAAACCAGCTTTTGACCGAAATTTGTTCAAGTTAGGCTTAGTTACACATCGCATAACTTGAGGGGGGCGTATTGGAACAACAGTTGTCTAGTTGTTTTGGATTAGTTCTTAGCTTTCATACTTATCTTTAGATTAGATATAGATTTAGAGTTATCTTTTTAGTTCATACTTATCATTCAGTTAGTTAGCTTTAGATAGTGTTTTGATTTGAATACGTCTCCTAATTCAAGGAGTACTCTTAGGAAGACTTGTATTTAAACTGAGCTTGGCATTCAATATACATATAGTTTTCCATCATATTCTTGAGTCTTTATAGAAAATACGTTATCACATTTATGTAGAAGCACAATTAAGTTATCACCAAGAATATTGTGATTCTCAATTCCACTAACTTATTTGGAAAAAGGAAAATCAGTAACTCAAGTTATGACATCCAGCACAAAATGTAAATAGTTAGAATGCATATAAGTAAACAGTCATATTTAGTACTAAAAGTCTTCAAACACCTTAACATTTGCCCACCAGTCGAAAAGCCATATGAGTTCCAACCATAACAATTCTGTAACTTCTTTATTGATTCTTCTGTATATGTTTTTCGAACAGGATCGAACTAGAATGAAGAGAAGTGCCTGAAAATAAAAACAAGTTGAAGATTGTAATGGATGAAAGATGTATCGTCCCCAAATTACATTAACATGCTATAGCCTGCGATATCAAGGATTCTCTTCATAAGTATAAGCCTATATTTTTAGTTAATTACATTTGTTGGTTCACTGATTTTCTGGAAACTACATAAATAGCATAGCAACCTGCAAAGCCATTTTGCAAACGTAAATAAATTTAAGTAAAACTCTAAGAAACAGGTTGTCAAATAGCCAAAGAAAAAATTATAGTTATATATACAGATTGTAACTACTAATATTTGACAAAAATGAGCAACTAATAATAACATTGAACAATGATAACCATAAGGTCTCAAATTCAAATCTCAGCAGGAACAAAAATCACTAGGTAATTCTTCCTATCTGTCTAAGCCTTGGTGGGCAGGGTTATCCTGTACCAGTGCTGGTGGGAGGTCGTAGGTATGCGGTGGAATAGTCGAGGTACGCGCAATGCTGCCTGGACACCACAATCATTAAAAAATCCATTGAACAATGTGGACGTGAAAGGGACAATTCTATAAGTAAATCAAGAATGTTGAAGCCATAACATGCATAAAACAACTCAAAAATGCAAAATGCAACCTGGGATCTAATCCAAAAACTTATTACATCAAAAAAAAAAAAAGATTATTACATAATAATAAGGATAAAAAATGGGGGTACCTGAATGAAGTTGATAATGAGGCCGGATAAAAGGAAGAGAAGACCAATAGGAAGAATAATGGCGGCTGGGATTGCCATTTTTGAGATATTAACCACATCAATTAAAGAATAATATTGGATATAGAGATTCAAGAAATGGGAGAGAAGTTGGGGTGGTGAAAGAGAGATAGATGTGTATAGTTGGCAATCCGACCGTTTGTACAAATGAATGATTAGTTCAATGGGATTAATTCATATGATTGACACAGCGACTGGCGCACGTTGCACTACTAGCTTTTAAGAATTTAAAATTTAATATATACACTCCTAGCTAGTACTTTGTTTTAACACAGGAAAATGATTTCTTGGCCACTTAAATTTGAATTAATTTGTAAAGTCGATACATAAACTTACAGTTTTTTCATTTGAACACTTCAACCTGACGGAATGAGTACTAATAAACCACTTTAATCATTGACTATGCTTATGTGGTAGCGACATAGGTGATGTGGACAAAATGCATCTCAATCACACAGAAAATGCGCGTGAATGCTTTACCTGATTAAAGAAAATAGTTCAATCAATAGGAAAAAAAAGACCCCTAGCGTCTGATGATATAAGTTTTTTTTTCTTTTTTGGGGGGATGGCGGGGGGCTTGAAACTTTTTATGTTTGTTAGCTAACTTGTAAGCTAAATTTTTGTGAACTTACCTACTGAATGTTAACAAATATGAAAGGCAAAGACGTCAATTGGCTTCGGTGTGCGTGGAAAGCATATTGTTTGTAAATATGCATTTCAGTGTTCAAATTCTAAGGAGTGTATCAGTGTTTGGGATTTGCTTTACATGGTATGGTAGCAGTCAGGGGCGAAGCTACAGTGTAACAAGGGTGGTCAACTGACCATCCTTCGTCGAAAAATTACACTGTATATTGATCACGCCCAATTATGCTTTCTAAAATATAAAGTGGCCGTTGCAAATATAATCTGGTTTTAAGTCTGGAGTCGAATCCTCAGGGAACCAACCTATCTATTACAACTCTTAGCAATGCTATTATCAACTCAACCAATTTCTAGATGCAAGATTTTGATCAACAAAGATTGGGTTTTTTTGTTTAACTACTTCAATTAATATTAAAAACAACAATAAGCTAAAGCAAAAATGATTCAATGGTAAAAAGATCTAGGGCAGCGATTTCCCCAATTGCTAATTTAGGCCTCGACTCTTTCGCTATAATCTCGTTGTAACACTCTATGAGGATTAAGAGCTATGGGTTATTATAATTATCTCTCGATCAACTACAATAATTTACTAGAGCATTCTCTCGAACTACTCTAGCTGACAATATGTTTAGCTCTAAATTATCCTACCAAAATTTCGTTATCTCCAAACCCACTTTTAAGTTCAAGCAATGAATCTCTTTAATTACCCTAAAGTAGTATTGTTCAACAGTTGTCTAACCTAATATTCTTTCTCAAGCAATATAAGGTAATTAGACACGATTAATCTAGGGCCCATTCAATCAATAAACGTAGTTGAAAAATCATATAATAAATCCGGCTCGATTATAACGAGTTGAGTCAAAACTTCAACCAACAATTGGTTCCATCAACCCTAGATAATGGGTTTAGGTACTCATACTACTAAACAAGATTACAATGTAAAACAGTCATAACCGACAATGGAATTAAGAAGAAGAAGATGAAAAACTCGTAGAGTATTCCACGTCTTATTCCTTGTGTATTCTTGCCTCTCCCAATATTGAGTCCCCCTTCAAAAGTTATTTTTTGATGTATTTATATCACTTAGGGTTGCTAAAGGGCGAAATACTCCAATCCCACTTCGGCTGGGGAAAGCTGGAATCCGTGTCTGCCATCGAGTCTAGACGCGGACTTTGACGCGGATCCGCGTTTGCCTTCGCGTCTAGACGCGGACTTTGACGTGAATCCAGCTTTTAAAATTTTTCCATTCGCGAAGCGCTCCGTGCCTTTGCTTCGCTTCGTTGTTTTGTGCCTTAACTTTTCTCCTTTTTCGCGTCCAACTTCGTCCCACGCACGAGAATAGACGAGCTCCCAATCTTTTAATTTCTTCTTTTTGTGACGAATTGTCATCTTTTGATCATTTATCATCCAAACTCATTCCTACACATAAGAATCACATAATGAGTATATTTCACTTTAAAAATCATGTAACTCTCGCGACTCACACAAAAATTAATATGCAAATATACTAAAAAAATATGCACTTTTCATCATTTATCAACACCCCACACTTAAACTCTTGCTTGTCCTCGGGCAACTTAAAATTAAGCGCATAGTCAAAAACTCCTTTCAAAACTTACTCAAGCATCACACCAATGACAATGGTTTATATCAATGCTTAGAACCGAGCATATGCACTTTTCATACCATTTCTCAAGTTCTAAACTCGTGCCAAGATTATTTAAAATATTTGTGTGACTCTTCTAACATCCTAGCCTCAAAAATTGACTCCACTACATTCCTCTTTGTGACTCACTTCTTGTGCAAAATAAAGATACGAGCTCCTTACCAATCCATTATAAAGCATGTGCCCTCGCAATAAAACAAACAGAGTAATCAGTCCACACACTCAAATATGAATTCAAGTATAATTTAAGGACTCACAAAATGAAAGAATTCACTCACTCTCGCAAAGAAACTCATGTGCCCTCAAAGCTCGTACCATAGGCTTGCCCGTAATGTAAGTCGCTACTAATTTAAACTCGCAAAGTCTAGGATCAATTAGGTCTTCACGGGTCGTAATGTAGGCTATGGGACGGGTAGTATAGATATGGATAGTAGTGGCTAACCCTCCTAAGCACTTTTAATACAATACACATTAATCTTTAAGCACATCCTCTTCATGATCACTCAATATATTGCTACGAAACCGTAAATAACGTAGCCCATTGACTTTAAGCACATCTATATAAGCACTAGCACATATCAACGTGAATTGGAGGTAAAGGTTCAACAAGATTTAATTAAGAGCAATGGGATTCGTCTTGTACTGTGGGTACCAACGAAAAGGCTTACAGGCTCAAATGGGCTATTAAAGGATAATTTTTATCACTAGTAGGCAGATAGGCTCAAGAATCAATCAAAGAAACGCCTATATCATTTTCTAAACTCACAAGACTTAATTATTTCGCTTCGACATACACACGGACCAAGTTCTAGACTAACAATGCATGGCACAGAGTACAAACAAAATCTCACCTCACACAATGCACATGACTTACTCATGACGGCTCAGACCCGACTCTCAAGTTAAAGCACTCGCTCAGTTATAATATAATCCAAACACTAGGAAGTAACAGCACGAGTCAATAGACGAGCCCAAGCGTCAAAAGAAACACATATACTCTCAAGGCATATAATCACAAGAATAAAGAAGTAAGTACTTAGTGCAAATGCTCCAACTCTAAGCCCCAACATAAACATGTCAAAACGCATAGATATCCTGTGAGCACGTGATTTTTGCCCTATATATGAGTTATTCCCATAAAATTCAAACAAAAGATTTTTTCTTATTTTACAATTTTTTTGAATTTTGTGTTAATTGTTTACATGTTATTTGTGCATGTTAAGTCATAGAAAAATACAAAAAATATGCATTTGCATTTGGGAATTTAATTTCACATTTTAGTAGGTATTAATTTATTTTAGAACAATTTTAAAAAAATTACAAAATAATAGTCTTAAGCCATTTTAATTGATAATTGTGGCATTTCTAATTGATAATTGATTTTAGAAATTAAATAGTTTAATTAGGTGTTGTTTTAATCAGAAAATAAAATTAGAAAATACAAAAATATACAAAATAAAAGCAATAAATAAAAATGAGAAAAGAAGAAAACAAATGAAATTAAAACACAAAGAGAGTTAATCAGTTTTGGCTAATCCCAGGATGAATAACCAGCCCAAACCCCAATTCAATACCACACGACCAAGCCCAAAATGCCAAATCTGGCCTGCTTCAAAACGACATCTTTTAAATCGAGCAATCCTGGCCATCCATTATCCTTCATCTGATGGCCAATATTAGATATTAATGTCTAAAACATTAATCAAAATATAAAACCAATGCTATCCTCCTCGTACACCCCTCCCATCCCCTGTATCGCCGGTTAAGTCTCTGCCAGTCACCACCGTCTGCCGCCCCTTCACCGCCGTCCTCCGCCACGTCGTCGCCGGCCGGAAATCGCCGCCGACGGCGGCGTAACCCTAATCTAACCCAAATTTACACCCTAAACCCCTTTTTCCCTCCTCTTTCCATTCCCGCACCGGGTTTCCCTCAAATCGGCCCCCACCGGCTCGAATCTTCCTTTGAAGATTCCGTCAAACCACAAAATCATCCAAACAAGGCCAAATCGGTACCAGGCAGTCTCCCCGTCTTCCCCTTCACCAATCCATGGTCAATTTCCGTCAAAGTTCACCAAGCCATCCCGGAGGTCGAATCTAGGGTTTGAGATCAAAAAGCTTTTGAACTCCGGCCAGGGTTCAAGTAATTTTTTTAAAAAAACAAAAGAAACCATACTAGGCGTTTGAAGATCACCGTCAAATCCGGTCAAATCAAAGCCAAAATCAGTAAGTCTTCTCGAAATTCTTTTTCTTTCTTTTATCTGTAGATTTCCTCTTTAGTATATGATTTTGTTTATCTTAGTACACCTTCTATTTTAGATTTAATTTTTAGGGTTTGATTGTTTGATTGCCTTTTTTTATTCGATCACAATTATAAAATTCTTGTTTAATTAGTTTAATTAGGTTAGTGCTTTGTTCATCATCTACTGGTTTAATATTTTTCAAAATTGGTTGATAATTGTTTTACTGTTTAATTACTGATGTTTAGTATTAATTCTATTTTTGTTTCAAGTTCTGTTGAAATATTGTTTGTTTGATCGAATTAAATCAGTGATTTGATAATTTCAATAATTAGAGTTAGTTGCTTGGTTATAGCTGAATAAATGGATATTCAAAGTTATTAACCTTAGTTAGTTTAACTAGGGTTAGCTAGCTTGGTTGAGTAGGTAATTACAGTCTAGGTAAAGGGCAGTTTTGGGAAGGAAAAATGACATGTTTTGCAAAATTAGTAATTTTAGAATGCAAGTGAGGGTAGAATAGGGATTTTAAAGGGATAGAACATTCTAGAGTGGGCTATAGTGCATATTTTAAATAAATAGTTGCACTTATTTGTGCAACAAGTTAAAAATTAGAGGTTCAAAAAAGAAATAAAGAGGGACTAATGAGCAAAAATAAAAAAATCTGAAATGCACCTTAAAATTTCCTATAAATAGGCATTGAAATGCCTTGTTTCACAAGTTTAGCACTCAAAAATATCGAATAAGTTTCAGATCTGAAATTGAGAAGTTCAGATCATAATTCTCTCTTCTAACTCCAAAATTTCTTCCAAAAATCCCAAAAAAAAATTATAAAATTCAATAGAAAAATCCAGAATAAGAAGATTCAGATCCTTTTCGAGTCTGATTGTTGCTTTCTGAATCATTTTGATCGTGTGATTGCTGTATCTAAGATACTGATTCAACTTCAAGCTCACTTGAGCTTATTCAAGCTTTTTGTGGAGATTTTCTGGATATTTTGAATTAAAATCAGTCCAATTTCTGATCACTGTTGTTATAGTTGCTTGCTGCTGATCCTTTTTCCTATTTTGTTCTGTTTTTCCAGGTATATGTTCTGTATCTCTCAGATTTGGCAATGGAATGAAGCAATGATTGTTTAATCATGTTGAATTTGAAGTATAATACGTTTAGTATGTTCTCATGTTAGCTGATTTTGATTTTGCTTAAAATTAGACATTCAATACTAAAATTAGACATTCAATACTGGAATTAGGCCATCTATTCATTAACTGTTGGTTTTATTTTTGTAATTATATATTTTGTAATAATTTGAACGTTGAGACTATTATTTGATTAGTGAGCTGTTAGTATTGCGTTGACATTCTCAAATATTAAGTAGATCACAAGGATTTAGAAGTCATACAGGCTAGGATTTTCATTTTGTTAAATGATGAGGTTTAGATAGTCATTGTTGTATTACTTCATTTGAATTGATTTAGAGATTTAAAAAGGAGAATTGAGTTGTCATTAAAAATTGAATGAAGACGTGATTGGAAGTATGTAGTTATATTCCGAAATAAACTGATGTACGATTTTTGTATTGGCTTTTCATAAAAAAAATGATTATGTTTATCCATATGCGAGTCGATTTGTTCAAATCTTAACAATCAATTTGAACATTATTTGAACTTCAGTGTAATTAACAACTGGGCTAATGGTCGTATTAGTCAACTGTGCAGGCTCAATGTTAAAATTGTTAAAGAAGGCGGCATTTTTTTTATTAATTACTTGTTCACAGTTTTCGGGCTAATTCAATTAATTGCTTCATTTTTAAATTTAAATCAATTGTATAAAATAAAATTAGTTGGTTATTAATAGTTTAAATCTGATAATATGTCAAAGGCATGAGTCAAATTGTGCATTAAGTTCGAGGCCCAATGGCATTTCATAATTTCTAAGGAGAATCAAAGGAATAAATACAATGGTATAAAAATAAGTAATTAGGACTATGTAAATTAAGCCATAAATATAAAACTGGATTCTTAATTAGGCAGCGGGCTCAAGCTAAAAGGTATTCCCTTTTGTTTGAGTTCGGACTTGAATTGAGAGTTCGAATTTATATTCATGGATTAATTGGCCTTTAGAGATAAAACAAAAATAGAAAATTTAGATACTTTAGTTTGGCCTTAATAAATAAAATGGGACGAGCCTCGCCAAATCAAATACACAATTGCGGGGCCCTCATTAGTTACTTACTAAAAATACTTAGTATTCGAGATGGGTCGTTTAGCGAATTTTACGGCTTTCCCAAAAGATAACAATACGTTAGCCGCTTTAGGCGCGATTTTTAATAATATTACTTTCCTAAATACGGGTGTGCGTTTCATGCAACCCAAATCCAAATCCGAAAATGTCGAATAGTAACGTGTCGAGGATCCGGGTGCATTTCATGTGACGTGATCCGAAAATATGTTCTTAAACGACGTTCACTTTCTTAAATAAAATAATTGATAAAAAGCGGTAATTAATTCTAAAATTGCACAAGCAGGTTAACATGTATTAAAATAAGATATTTTAGCTAAATATAACAGTTGAGCGACCGTGCTAGAACCACGAAACTCGGGAATGCCTAATACCTTCTCCCGGGTTAACAGAATTCATTACCCGGATTTCTGGTTCGCGACTGTTAAATAGAGTCAAACCCTTCCTCGATTCGGGATTCAAACCGGTGACTTGGGACACCATAAATCTCCCAAGTGGCAACTCTAAATCTTAAATAAAAATGAATCCTGTTTCGATTGTCCTTAAATTGGAAAAACTCATTTCTTTATTATATCCCTTCCCGGGGTGTAGAAAAAGCCGATAAAAGCCTTTTTCGGAAAAAGGAGGTGTGACAGCTCTGGCGACTTTGCTGGGGATACAAACCCAGGACTTCGGTTCAGGGTTTAAGAATTCGAGCTCATAATAATTGTTGTGTTTGGTTATATCTGATTTTTCTACATGTTCCATGCCTAATGTGCAAAATGTTACTTTTTACCGCTTTGATATAAACTGTGCTGAAAACCCTTCTCTTCTCACCTCCGGGGATGTGCTTACTTATTGGACTCCCTATTCTGTTAGTATCATACCCTAAAATAAGAAAGAGGCCGGACAAGTTACTAAGTCGGACGATCCCGCGGGTCCCCGGTACATAGCCCCCTCCTCGACTCGAGTCGTCCGCTCGGGTACACAGTCTAGATCATAGACCCAGGTTTTAAAACCTAGAAGAATAAAAAACTCATGTCAGATTTCTGAATAGGACGCTTGTTTTCCTCATGTGCATCTTGGGTTAAATGTGATAATTGCTTTACCGCTTTAAATATTTATTGAATTGTATATAAATTGTCGCGAATCCCTCCTTCTTTCTGAGTCTTCTACATCATTGAGAAGGGTGCACTTCGTGTTCGGTTAGAGTCTTTTTACCAATTTAGAATGAGGTTTGGATAAGCTGCAAAGCCGGGCGAGCTTTTGTATCCCCGGTACGCTACCTCCCCATCGGCCTGAGTTGTCTGCTCGGGTAAGCCAGGTCTAGACCAATAAACCTAGGGTTTAAACCTAGATGAACAATAAACTTATGCAGGATCCCTAGTAGGACGCTTATTTGCATCACGTGCATTCTGACTTAGGGGTCTCAACACAGGGTTGGGTCCGTCTAGGACAGGTGACCCGAATTAAAATGACCATCCTGATGCATATTACGTGCTACTTGCATTTATTTGTTCGGCTCCGCATGTTGACCGGTTTGTATACATTGAGTGAAAAAATGTAAAAAATAGCAGTGTTAGGACTAAGGGAGGATAATCATTTGTTGTGAAAAAACCCAATGTCCAAATAGTACCGAAATGCTGCCACATTTTTCAAAAATGGAAAAAGAGAAAAAAAATTGTTGGTCAAAAAACAGTTTTGATTTTGGTCAATCGGCCCGAACTACGCTGGTTTGATTCTCACCACTGGTGAGATACGTAGGCAACCCCCGGCGGGTCCAACCACACTTTTTTGCAAAAATAGCCAAAAATATCAAAATTTTGATTTTTGTAATAAATAAGCCGGGTGATGCTATTCTTGTTTAAAATAAGCCGAATGTCCCTTAAAAGAACGCCGGAAGGCCATTTTGCAAGAATAGCCACTTTGAATAATTTGCGGGCACAACCTTGAAATATCCCTTGCGGAAATGCTGAAAGGTCGTATCCGCAAAATCAAGTTTGGGTCATCTATTAACTTTACAAAAAATAACCACTCCGCTAAATAAGCCATTACATGGTCGGTTTTTGTTAAAATAGTCATAATTGGCATTAAAACTTTCTCAGTCTTGTGCTGGCCTGTGGCAATGATGAATGATGCCCCGTGGGCCCCATGATGAGAAATTTTCAAGTTTATTTTCTTAAACAAAATTTTGCGAAAATAGCCACTTTGTCAAAATAAGCCATTACAGGGCAAGTTTGTAAAAATAGCCACAATTGACATTAAAACCTTCTCAGTCTTGTATTGGCCTGTGGCGATGCCGAGTGATGCTCCACGGGCCCCAGGATGAGAAATTTTGAGTTCGTAGCTTCTTAAACGAAATTTTTGCAAAAATAGTCATTTTGTCAGAATAAGTCAGTACATTGCCAGTTGTTATTAAAAATAGTCTCAGTTGACATTGTAACATTCTCAGTCTTGCGGAAGCCTGTGGCGATACCGAGTGATGCCCCACGGACCCCAAGATGTGAAGTTTTGATATTCTCTTGATCTAGTGTTAATCATCGAGTTTGTAATTGGAGTCTGCTTCTATAATTTCCCTTCAAAGAAAATAAATTTGAAAATTAAAATAAACATCTCTTTATTTTTGCATTAATTTGCAAGAACTACGCTCGGTCTGATTCATGCGGGGTCATGATACGTAGGCAATCCACGTAGGATTCGACCATAACAAAAGAAAAAAAGAGAGGAAAAGCCACATAAAAGGAAAAAAGAAAAGAAAATAGCGGAAAACAAAGAAAGAAAAAATACCCTAACGCTAACATGGTGGTTTCATTTTGTCATTCCAGAAAGGTGTTTGGTTTGTGGTTTCCAAAGTGGTAATTCTTCTCGACAACAAAAGGCGATGGCAAACAACAATAGAATTGATGTGGTTGGTACCGGTACCCAACAACAGGTGGGTGAACGGGATAATGGGTTGAGTGAAGAAGTGCGGATGTTGAGACAACACATGGCAGATATGTATCAAGCCTGGATAAATGGAAAGGCACCACCTCCGCTACCACCAATGTCTCCTGTCGTATCCACTACCCCCGACAATGAATATGGGAAGAACCCTCGGGATGAGCTTCATAATGGAAGTGAAAAGGTCACAGGAAAAGTAGGGCGAGAAGAAATAGCCATAAAGCCAAAAGAACTATCCTTAAAGAACATACAAGGAATGGAAAACCTGGGTAACATGTCTCACAAAGAATCTTCTGTGTCCCCCGATATTCGCCTGCCCGTGGGGTTCGAAGTGCCAAATTTTAACTTGTACGGTGGGATTGGAGATCCGGTAACTCACCTGAGGGTCTATTGCGATGAAATGAGAAGTGTCGGGGATAAAGATGATCTGTTGGTGGCATACTTCAGTAAGAGCTTGACTGGGGAAGCTTTAGAATGGTATAATCGTCATGATGTTGGAAAATGGCCTACATTAGGTGACATGGCTCAAGATTTTGTGCGACATTTTTAGTACAATAAGGACATTGCCCCAAATTGCTCCTCCATATCTCAGACTGAAAAGAAACCCAAGGAGAGCTTTAAGGATTTATGGCTAAAGTGGAATGAGCAGGTTGCTCGGGATGATCCTGCCATTGATAGAAAAGATGTTGCTGAGTCCCATCCACAACAAGGTCCGATAATTATTCTTGCCAAACCTGTTCAACCTCAAAACCAACCCCAAACTAATCCCACGAACAACACCCAATCTTTTGTCCAACTATTCGGTCGTAGCCTCCGCCAACGACAAGGTTCGGTGGTCGTTCTTGCTAAACGCTCCCAACCACAATACCGACCCCGTGAACATTCCCAAATTCCACAGAAGCCACCCCGTCTACTAAATAATACCCGGCCATTTGCCCCACCACCAAGTCACTCCCAGAAACAGGCACCAATAGCCCGAAACTCTCGTGTGCAACACTTTCAAGCACTCAATAATACTGGAAAATGGAGGCATGGAGAGAAACAAAGGCAAAGGGATAATTTTATGCCCATTGGCGAATCCTATACAAGCTTGTTCGAAAAGTTTAAACAAGTTGGTCTGATTAAGCCACTCCTTGGATATACTCCAGACCCAAAGGCGAAAGGCTTTGATCCTACTGTTCGATGCATGTATCACTCTAATGTCCAGGGGCATAGCATTGAAGACTGTCGTTCTTTGAAAAGGAAAATAGAAAGAATGATTCGAGAAGGGGTAATTGAGGTCAGTAACAATGGCAAGGAGCCTGCGATTTATCTTGGGAACTTGTTGATCAAAGTCAATAATAGTTTTGGCAATATTGATGTGAAACTCAGTGGCTAAGATGTCGGTCGTGACAATTGGGAAGACGCTCCATCTCTCAGCCACCCAAAGTGGAGTTTTGGTGGTTTATTTTGAGTGTCATTTCTATGGTCCGAGTTATTTCAGGGTTGTAATCCAGACATTGTCTTGAGGGTCAAACTCTTCTATCTTTCCACTTTGCTTTGTTTAATAATAATAGCTTGTTTTAGTGTCGTCTAGGTTTGTAATTCTAGTCTAGTCTGTTCATTTTGTTGTTTCAACCCATCAGTCTAATATAATTCTCTATTTCCCGACATTTCTAGTCACTCCATTTCTAATCATTTTACAATTATTTTTATGCTGATTTTAGTGACATGACATGTACATAATTTTCGGCCTGGTTTAAAAGTCAGTTTAGCTATGAAACAATGTTGAAGATGTAAGGGTACTCGAAAGAAATAAAAGCATACTGGAATACTTTGAAGCATGAATCAAGTGAAACTGGAGAAAATAGAACATAAAGAAATACTGTGGAAATGCATCATGCCTCATTGGTTTAAAGCCAAAGGCAAGAATGCCCCAAGTCTAAAGGGACCATTCGTGGTACCGAGATTGTCGTCCAATGATGTCAGGAATCGAAAAAATACAGAAGGAAAATATGTGAATCTGTCAAAAGGTGTTTAACTGTATAGTTTGTACTTAGTATATGTTGAAGATTGGAATGATGAATGCATTTTTTCTGCTATCCAAACACTTTATCCTTTGTTATCCCTTTGAGCCTTATTAGATTTTCTTTCGTATCCCTCTTTCGGAATCAATAACAAAATTCGAGGATTGAATGAGGAAGTAAGTGGAGAAACAAGAGAAAAACAGTGGAAAAAAGAAAAGAAAAGAAAGAGAAGAAAAAGAAAAAAAATAAGAAAAGAAAAGAAAAGAGAAAAAGAAGAAAGGAAAGAAAAGAAAAGAAGAAAAAAAAGAAAGAAAAGAAAAGAAAGAAGAAAAGAAAGAAGAAGAATGGATGGAAGGAAACATCGCAACAATAAAGCGATTGTATGGCATGAACTACGTTTGACTTGATCCCGAAAGGGTACGTAGGCAGCCTCACTGAGGTTAAGTCACAACAGAAGAAAAGTCCAAGAATCCCCAAGAAGGAAACTGGGGCAGAAGTTATGGTTGTTGCAAGAAATATGATTCCGAAAGTTGTAATTTTGAACCCATATTGAAATATTTTGAGCCTCTATACCTTTCTTTTTAAACCCATCCAAAAGCCACATTATGGTCCAAAGAAAGACCTTCTGATCAGTCTTCAAGAAATGTCGGGTCAAGCGAGCAAAGGTGAATCATATCAGGGGCAACACTCCAGTCCAAACAAAGGAAAATGAAGAATTAGAGAGTCATGATGATGAGAACTACCACGGGACCCCAAGATGAGAGAAATCAAAATAAGAGAGTTTTATTGGTGAAAACCTTCACGGGCACCGTAAGACGACAGTGAGTTGAGAGAAAAATCAAAATGAGAGAGGCTTGATGGTGAAAACCCTATGGGCACTACAAGTCGACTAAGGATTATGAACCAAATTGGGCAAATGGAGTATTTAAAACCAGTTTCACGGCAAAAATTGCAACAAGAGCTAAACATCAGATTTGCTATACAGAAAAGGCTGCAAGTGCATGTCAAGGTTGCTAGAGCCGGTATCCACATCCTATGGGTCGTTACTTTATAGGTTTCTTGTTAGGAATCGTCTCTTTCCATTTTCCTTTACTCTATTTGTCCCACCTTGTTTTACTCTCTCTTCTTGAGTCTGTCGGGTCATAACAAGTGAGAAATAACTTCAAAATTTGTCACCAAGCTTTCCAATTGCACGAAATGGGATTTGGCCAGCACATCAAATTGTCATAAGTCAGGAAATAACGTCAAACATGATTGGGTTGCCAGCAGTCAATATGCTTTGGGAATTCTTGGGAAATATAAAGGCTCGATATGCAAACAACACAATAAATAAAGGGCGGGGGTAAACAGATCAAAGAATTTCCCGGGATAGGATTGACAAAGGATGGTACACTAATGAAAATCAAGATATCCTAAAAAGAAATCAAAGTTATCATGACTAGCGATGGAACAATAGACCTCAAGGGCAAGGCCGGTGGTTTAAATCAGAAAAGAGCAACATGAGCTTTGAAGTTGGTAACGATTAAAATGCTTTGGGGTTTATATGAGACACAAAGGTTGGCAAGTGTTAATTCGAGAACAATAAACAAATAGAAGTATGGGGTTCGAACGGAGAGGAGGTATATATTCTGACAAAGGAAGGGGTCAGTCAACAAATGACTAAGGTCTTCAAATTAAATCAGTTATCATGGAAAGTGAAGGAACAATAGACTTCAAGATCGGAGCTAGTGGGATCCGTCAAGAAAGAACAACATACACTTTGAGTGGGATGGCAATTGTCGTGCTTTGAGATTCATGAAAAAAAGAAATTGGTAAATGTCAGGCTGTAAGGAATACGGGTTTGAACAGAGAAGGGGTATTTTTTGTGGCAAGGACGGCAAAGAAATGGATAGTCAGTAAACAGGCCAGATATTCAACTCGAAATCAGTTATCATGGGAAGTGAAAGAGCAATCGTCATCAAAGTTCAAGGCCACAAACCAACCACCACATTTTAAATTGACAAAATTTTCTTTGATTGAAACAGGGGCAAAAGTTTGCTTCGGAGAAACCCTCCGTAAGGAAAGGCGGCATCTAAACAGGTATGACTGGAAATTCTTAGGACCCTCCTGAAAAAATGGGACTTAGTTTAAATGGGAAAAAAACAATCATGATAAACATAACTTGGTATAAAAAGGAATACGAGTTCGTTCTAAAGTTTACTTGAGAGTTTCAGGACCCTCCTGAATAATGGGACGTAGTTTTAAGAACTAGATATAGTGAAAGTTGCATGAGAAGTTGTCAGGACCCTCCTGGATAAGGGATGTAGTTTTAAGGTCAGTCTAGATAACAAGATATAGTGAAATTTGTACCTTTAGTAGATATAATGTAGGTTAAGATTACCTTTAATTGGAAGTTGTCAGGACCCTCCTGGATAATGGGAAGTAGTTTAAGACCTTTTGATAACAAATATAGTTGGAGTAATACCTTTAGAAGAGATAATTTAGGAGTTGTCAGGACCCTCCTGGATAATGGGACGTAGTTTAAGGTCTGTTTAGATAACAAGATATAGTAGAAGTCGTAATAGAAGTTGTCAGGACCCTCCTGGATAATGGGGAGTAGTTTAAGACTGTTTAGTGGAAGTAATTACTTTAAAAGAAATAATTTAAGAATTGTCAGGACCTCCCTGGATAATAGGACTTAACTTTCAAATTCTTATAATAATTGGTAAAATAATTCAGTTTAACACTCATCCCTATGCCCAGCCACCAAACTGGGGCAGAAAAATCTTCTTTGTCCGTCTATTTTGTTGAAATCAGGCGCCCACCTGTATAACAAGGGAATACATTTCAAGAATTAGCAACCAGGCGCCCACCTGTAGAACAAGGGAATACATTTTAAGTTCAGTAAGCAGGCGCCCACCTGTAAAACAAGGGAATAGATTTCAAGTTCAGTAAGCAGGAGCCCACCTGTAGAACAAGGGAATACATTTTAAGTTCAGTAAGCAGACGCCCACCTGTAAAATAAGGGAATACATTTTAAGTTCAGTAAGCAGGCGCCCACCTGTAAAATAAGGGAATACATTTTAAGTTCAGTAAGCAGGCGCCCACCTGTAAAATAAGGGAATACATTTTAAGTTCAGTAAGCAGGCACCCACCTGTAAAACAAGGGAATACATTTCAAGTTCAGTAAGCAGGAGCCCACCTGAAGAATAAGGGAATATCTTTTCAAATACAGTAAGCAGGATCCCGCCTGAAAAACAAGGAAATATTTTTCAAAGTCAGCAAGCAGGAGCCCACCTGAAAAATAAGGGAATATCTTTTCAAATCAACAAACAAGAGCCCACCTGAAAAACAAGGGAATATCTTTTCAAATCAACAAACAGGAGCCTACCTGAAAAATAAGGGAATATCTTTTCAAATACAGCAAGCAGGCACCCACCTGGAAAACAAGGGAAGTACAATCCAAATTTTAGCCTGATAACATGATATGCCCAGTCAACAGACTGGGGCAGAAATTTTTTCTTTTATTTGTCTATTTTGTCGCAATCAGGCACCCACTTGAAGAACAAGGGAGTACATTTTCAAAACAGGAGCCCACCTGAAGAACAAGGAAATATTTCTTAAAGTATCGCAAGCAGGATGCCCCCCCCCCTGAAGAACAAGGGAATACTTTTCCAGCAATCGTAAGCAGGAGTCCACCTAAAAAATGGACACATATTTCAAATGGTAGTAATCGAATATCAACAAGAGGAATGGCAAAACATCATCAAGGCAACAACAAGAATTTCTTTGGAAGAATACAAGATACAAGTTCAAGGCAACACAAGAGCAAGTTGGAAGGCATATATATAGGATCTTTTGTAATTCATAGACCATAGCTTAGGCTAGCTTCTTTTATTTTACAATGGTGTAATAAGGGGATCAGCCAGCAGTAACAGCAGCAACGGCAGTGAAATCACAGCTCCTGGTAGTCCCATATACCAGATACCCCTGAACTACACTGACATGATTCCTGTTTAGCCAAGGATATGTAGGCAACCTCTGAAGCAGGGTGCAGTCAAAACTTTTCAAAATGCTTCACAACGAAATACTCGAACGGGCAAAAATCGCTCATATTTGCTCACTTATCTTTGCACGAAAACTCTTCGTGTTTTCGAGCAAAGAGGGGCAGCTGTGAGCATGTGATTTTTGCCCTATATATGAGTTATTCCCATAAAATTCAAACAAAAGTTTTTTTCCTTATTTTACAATTTTTGTGAATTTTGTGTTAATTGTTTACATGTTATTTGTGCATGTTAAGTCATAGAAAAATACAAAAAATATACATTTGTATTTAGGAATTTAATTTCATATTTTAGAAGGTATTAATTCATTTTAGAATAATTTAAAGAAAAAATTATAAAATAATGGTCTTAAGCCATTTTAATTGATAATTGTGGCATTTCTAATTGATAATTGACTTTAGAAATTAAATAGTTTAATTAGGTGTTGTTTTAATCAGAAAATAAAATTAGAAAATACAAAAATATACAAAATGAAAGCAATAAATAAAAATGAGAAAAAAAGAAAACAAATGAAATTAAAACACAAAGAGAGTTAATCAGTTTTGGGCTAATCCCAGGATGAATAAGTAGCCCAAACCCCAATTCAATACCACACGACCCAACCCAAAATGCCAAATCCGGCCTGCTTCAGAACGACATCGTTTAAATCGAGCAATCCTGGCCATCCATTACCCTTCATCCGATGGCCTACGACCGTTCATAATATTAGATATTAATGTCTAAAACATTAATCAAAACATAAAACCAATGATATCCTCCTTGTACACCCCTCCCCTCCCCTCCCCTCCCCTGTATCGCTGGTTAAGTCTCTACCCGTCACCACCATCTGTCGCCCCTTCACCGCCGTCCTCCGCCACGTCGCCGCCGGCCGTAAATTGCCGCTGCCGCCGGCGTAACCCTAATCTAACCCAAATTTACACCCTAAACCCCTTTTTCCCTCCTCTTTCCATTCCCGTACTGGGGTTCCCTCAAATCGGCCCCCACCGGCTCGAATCTTCCTTTGGAGATTCCGGCCAAAACACAAAATCATCCAAACAAGGCCAAATTGGTACCAGGCAGTCTCCCCGTCTTCCCCTTCACCAATCCGTGGTCAATTTCCGTCAAAGTTCACCAAGCCATCCCGGAGGTCGAATCTAGGGTTTGAGATCAAAAAGCTTTTGAACTCCGGCCAGAGTTCAAGTAATTTTTACAAAAAAAAAAAACAAAAGAAACCATACTAGGCGTTTGAAGATCACCGTCAAATCCGGTCAAATAAAAGCCAAAATCAGTAAGTTTTATCGAAATTTTTTTTCTTTCTTTTATCTGTAGATTTCATCTTTAGTATATGATTTTGTTTATCTTAGTACACCTTCTATTTTTGATTTAATTTTTAGGGTTTGATTGTTTGATTGCCTTTTGTTATTCGATCACAATTATAGAATTCCTGTTTAATTAGGTTAGTGCTTTATTCATCATCTACTGGTTTAATGTTTTTCAAAATTGGTTGATAATTTTTTTACTGTTTAATTACCGATGTTTAGTATTAATTCTATTTTTATTTCAAGTTCTGTTAAAATATTGTTTGTTTGATCGAATTAAATCAGTGATTTGATAATTTCAATAATTAGAATTAGTTGCTTGGTTATAGCTAAATAAATGGATATTCAAAGTTATTAACCTTAGTTAGTTTAACTAGGGTTAGCTAGCTTGGTTGAGTAGGTAATTACAGCCTAGGTAAAGGGCAGTTTTGGGAAGGGAAAATGGCATGTTTTGCAAAATTAGTAATTTTAGAATGCAAGTGAGAGTATAATAGGGATTGTAAAGGGATAGAACATTCTAGAGTGGGCTATAGTGCATATTTTAAATAAATAGTTGCACTTATTTGTGCAACAAGTTAAAAATTAGAGGTTTAAAAAAGAAATAAAGAGGGACTAATGAGCAAAAATAAAAAAATCTGAAATGCACCTTAAAATTTCCTATAAATAGGCATTGAAATGCCTTGTTTCACAAGTTTAGCACTCAAAAATATCTGATAAGTTTCATATCTGAAATTGAGAAGTTCAGATCATAATTCTCTCTTCTAACTCCAAAATTTCTTCCAAAGATCCAAAAAAACATTATAAAATTCAATAGAAAAATCCAGAATAAGAAGATTCAAATCCTTTTCGAGTCTGATTGCTGCTTTCTGAATCATTTTGATCGTGTGATTGCTGTATCTAAGATACTGATTCAACTTCAAGCTCACTTGAGCTTATTCTAGCTTTTTGTGGAGATTTTCTGGATATTTTGAACTTAAAATCAGTCCAGTTTCTGATCATTGCTGTTATAGTTGCTTGCTGCTGATCCTTTTTCCTATTCTGTTCTGTTTTACCAGGTATATGTTCTGTATCTCTCGGATTTGGCAGTGGAATGAAGTAATGATTGTTTAATCATGTTGAATTTGAAGTATAATACGTTTAGTATGTTCTCATGTTAGCTGATTTTGATTTTGCTTAAAATTAGACATTCAATACTGGAATTAGGCCATCGATTCATTAACTGTTGGTTTTATTTTTGTAATTGTATATTTTGTAATAATTTGAACTTTGAGACTATTATTTGATTAGTGAGCTGTTAGTATTGTGTTGACATTCTCAAATATTAAGTAGATCACAAGGATTTAGAAATCATACATGCTAGGATTTTCATTTTGTTAAATGATGCCGTTTAGATAGTCATTGTTGTTTATTACTTCATTTGAATTAATTTAGAGATTTAAAAGGAGAATTGAGTTGTCATTAAAAATTGAATGAAGACATGATTGGAAGTATATAGTTATATTCCGAAATAAGCTGATGTATGATTTTTGTATTGGTTTTTCTTCAAAAAAAAAATTGATTATATTTATCCATATGCCAGTCGATTTGTTCAAATCTTAACAATCAATTTGAACATTGTTTGAACTTCAGTGTAATTAACAACTGGCTAATGGTCGTATTAGTCAACTGTGCAGGCTCATTGTTAAAATTGTTAAAGAAGGCGGCATTTTTTTGATTAATTACTTGTTCACAGTTTTCGGGCTAATTCAATTAATTGCTTCATTTCTAAATTCAAATTAATTGTATAAAATAAAATTAGTTGGTTATTAATAGTTTAAATCTGATAATGTGTCGAAGGCATGAGTTAAATTGTG
Source organism: Nicotiana glauca (assembly GCA_026770625.1). Lineage (NCBI taxonomy): Eukaryota > Viridiplantae > Streptophyta > Magnoliopsida > Solanales > Solanaceae > Nicotiana > Nicotiana glauca. The sequence continues at coordinate 146,354 of MU749644.1, read as the reverse complement.
CATTAAGTTAGAGGCCCAATGGCATATCATAATTTCTAAGGAGAATCAAAGGAATAAATACAATGGTATAAAAATAAGTAATTAGGACTATATAAATTAAGCCATAAATATAAAATTGGATTCTTAATTAGGCAGTGGGCTCAAACTAAAAGGTATTCCCTTTTGTTTGAGTTCGGACTTGAATTGGGAGTTCGAATTTATATTCATGGATTAATTGGCCTTTAGAGACAAAACAAAAATAGAAAATTTAGATACTTTAGCTTGGCCTTAATAAATAAAATGGGACGAGCCTTGCCAAATCAAACACACAATTGTGAGGCCCTCATTAATTACTTACTAAAAATACTTAGTATTCGGGATGGGCCGTTTAGCGAATTTCACGGCTTTCCCAAAAGATAACAATACGTTAGCCGTTTTAGGTGCGATTTTTAATAATATTACTTTCCTAAATACGGGTGTGCATTTCATGCAACCCAAATCCAAATCCGAAAATGTCGAATAGTAACGTGTCGAGGATCCGGGTGCATTTCATGTGACGTGATCCGAAAATACGTTCTTAAATGACGTTCACTTTCTTAAATAGAATAATTGATAAAAAACGGTAATTAATTCTAAAATTGCACAAGCAGGGTAACATGTATTAAAATCAGATATTTTATCCAAATATAACAGTTGAGCGACCGTGCTAGAACCACGAAACTCGGGAATGCCTAACACCTTCTCCCGGGTTAACAGAATTCCTTACCCGAATTTCTGGTTCGCGACTGTTAAACAGAGTCAAACCCTTCCTCGATTTGGGATTCAAACCGGTGATTTGGGACACCATAAATCTACCAAGTGGCGACTCTGAATCTTAAATAAAAATGAATCCCGTTTCGATTGTCCTTAAATTGGAAAAACTCCTTTCTTTATTATATCCCTTCTCGGGGTGTAGTAAAAGTCGATAAAAGCCTTTTTCGAAAAAAAGGAGGTGTGACATATCTTGTTCTTCCCATTCCATTATCAGTAAAAAAAAATATTAAAAAAATAAAAATTATAAAATCTTTATGTATTTTTCTTTAGACTTTAAACCCTCAAGAAAATTGTCTAGGAAATCCATCGTCGGGCAAAGTCCATAAATTCTTTTACACAGTTTGATAAAGAAAAATCACTTAAGACTACCCGGTTAAAAAAAATGGCATCCTTGGGAAAGAACTGTGTTTTAAAGAAAACCCGGGATTACGCCAATAAAAAGGTAACTAAATTATACAATTACAATGGCCTTCAGCGTGATCATCATAAAATGTATCACTAGCAATTAGACACATGCCACAAAAATCAAATTCTGACACCCCCACCCCACACTTAAGAGAGTGCACTGTCCTCAGTTGTACCATATCACAGAAGCAAAAGAGAAATAATCAATAGTAGAGTGGGTGTCAGAAACTCCCTCATCATGTCTCAGGCTGCGGGTGGGGAGCGGTAGCACTCTCGGTCCGCAATGTTGATGGATCCTCTAATGTGATACCAGATGTGTCAACGACTGCTATCATCTCACCCTCCCTAGTCGGGGCAGCATCCCCAATAACCACATCTCGAACCTCAGTAGCAGTGCCAACAGTAGCACTCAAAGCAAACAATTCTGCATCCCCCGGCTCCTCAAAATTTGTCTGGATTCCAATGTGCCGTACCTGTCTCTGTCCATGAACAGCCTCGAGCAACACATTGAACTGCTCTCGCATCCACTGATCTCTAGTCTCCTGTGCGGCTAGCAAAGCACGGTCTCGCATGGCCCTTTTTCTTTATAGATGTTTCTGATGGGTCCTGAACAGAGCAAATATCATGGACCGCTGACTTAGTGCTTTCACGAATCTCATCATCCCTCTCAGTCAATTTGTGTTTAGCAAGCAATGCGGTCAAAGTGTGCACAAAGTAAAGTGTCCACTACATGTTCTTTATGGTCTTCACCATTTGACTTCGTAGGATTGCTCCAACGTTCACCGGGATACCTGTCATGATGGCATATACCAAGGATACTCGCTCCCAAATCACCATAGACTTGTGCGTTGTTGGCATGAATCTGTTGCAGACCCAATTCAACCATATTCGAGCCTCCATGTTCATGTACGTCTTTGCCAATCCATCAGCGGCTTGCCACTCAGCTGGTCCAGATCCCCCCACAGAACTTCAAGTATGTGGTTCACATTCGGTCTTTGTTCTCTCCTCCAGTACTCTAAGTCGGACTGTGCAGGTATGCGGTAGTACTTATTTATTGCCGAGGCGGAAATATCAACTTGAGCCCCACGAACCCAAACAATGTCAGTGCCCGTGTCAGGGTCCTAGTTGGCATACAATTCACGCACAAGAGTCAAATTTGCTACACCCTTCGGTCCTTGAGCAAAACGTGTCTACCCATTCTACTTTATGACTCGCAAAATATCCGGACAACTTGACTTGGTAGCCTTAAAATTCAACGGTCTTTCAAAGAGTAGTGGATTGATTTGTTTAGTCTTTATATGCTTCCATTTGTTCCACGCACTTCACTCACGAACTTCGTATCCCACACGTTCGTAGCCTTTGGAACACTTGGCTCCCCTTCACCGTCGGGTAACTGAATTGCTGCCTCCTCCTCCTCATCTGAGTCCTCTTCAGATTCTGACCCGACAACCCTTGTCACCTTGACCTTTTCCTTCACCTCAGATACTTTCCGTTTCTTGGCTAGTGGTGGTTTTGAAGCCCCCTCTCTAATTTGCACCGGAACCTCTCTTGTCCTAGACTGCCGTGCTTGGCATGCTCTTCGCTATATTTGTGCAAGCCCCTCAGTGCTCAGATAGGTAGCCTCAGGGTCCACCTCAGAAGTTCCAGTCTTTACCTTATCATGTCTAGCCTTTGTTCGTGCCTCTGTATTACCCTTCTCTGCTACATTCTTGTCAGTTGGTGCTTTCTTTGGGGGTGGCTTACCACTGCCACCGGCTCCATGGCTTCTAGTTGGTGTTTTCGAGACGGCCATATCGCCTGCAAGAGATACAAAACACATATTAGTATAATGTATAACCTTAAGTCATAGTGGTATACATCGCACCCCACACTTAGCCCGAAAGCGTAAGTGTGCAACCAGGGTACAAATGCCTACTACAGCTTAATGACAGTGATTTAAGGTTACTCCTCATCATGGAAAATCAAATGGGTAGGCAGACACACACGTCGCGCGCGAGTCGTGACGAAGTTGGCCGCAGGTTGACATTTGTTTTAAAACGAATGCAATTTAAGTGCAAAGACCCCCAACAGCTAGCCCACACCCAAGAGATGTTCATATTACCAAAACAATGAGTTCTGCTACTCAGATTTCACAAAAACTAACAAAATTCTCAATCGGGCAATTTGTCGAACATCTTATATGCATAATTACTACAGTCATGTATCAATGCAAGTAACATGTGCTTTGCCCTCCCAATTTGAGTGAGGTAGTGGGAATTGTAGTTTACACCTCACTATGAATAACAACCAACAAAATCTAGAGAAAATTATGCTCCAAAATTCACAATTCAATTACTTCTACCTAAAGTAACCCATAACAAGAAATTGCAAACAAGGAGAACAATTATAACTGACGCAAGTGGGGAGGGTGGTACGAAACTATATGAAACAAAAACAACAACAAAAAAAAAAAGAAGCAAAAAACGGAACACTGTGCACCGCAATTGATACATGTGAACGAAACAAAACGGAACACTGTGAACGAAACTTGGAAAAGAAAAGAAAAAAGAAGAAAAAAACAAAACAAAACAAAAACCTAACAAGCAATTGACTTACCTGATCTTGGATGGCAGAACGTAGAACGAGGGGTGGGGTGGGGGGTTGCGAGGGGGATGCGAAATTGGGGAATATTGCTATTTAAAATAACTAGTATAACAACCTGCGAAATGCGCAGAAATTTGATAGAATATTAATCTAATCAAATTATGATCTAATATATTATATAAATTAATAAATATTAGTTATATCTTGTTATTTAATATAGTGTGCCCAAATATAATACAATCAATAAAAAATTAAAGAATATAAATCATATATACTAATCAAATAAATTGGTTGTTCCTTTTTATTTCTATTATTGAATTAGCAAGTACTTAGTATTAGTGATACTTTTGTTGAGTGTTATTTATTTATCTTTTATATTTTAATTAATTCAAAATGTAAATATAATAACATTATCTCTATCCCCTCTTTTCATACATTGCTTTCTACTGTCATACTTATTTGATTAGTTTTTCAATTTTGTAGTTTCTTAAAAATTTAAATAAAGTAAATGCTTTTTTACTAAATTATAACATCAAAAGTATAAAGAGATAAATAGTTTTTATATATATAAATTAGCTACAGTATATTTATATTTTTGTATTTTTTCATTTGAATTGAAAGTTTCTTCATTTTTTTATTTTAAAGTAATTTTATAACTCCAACTTGAAACTACTCGCCAATGTGAAACTCCAAATTGAAACCATACCCAAATTTGAATTGGCAATTTTTTATTTCTTTATTTTAGTTTTTTATTTTAACACTCCAAATTGAAACTATTCCTCAACGTGAATAGGTAAGTTTTTTTTTCCTACCCCCCCAAAAAAAAAATAGGTAAGTTTTTCTAATTAATATTTTCGTTTTTTTATTGTAGCTAATTTAATTTTTTATTATTTTTCATTTTTTATTTTAAAATAATTTTGAAACACCAACTATAAAGTACTCCCCAATTTGAATGGGTAGTTTTTTTTTAATATAGCTAATTATAATATATTTATATTCATTAATTCAATAAGAGTAACTAATTAATTCAAAATTTAAAAAAGTTTTTTAGTTAAAAAGATAGTTTATTTTGTCTTAACAATGCCACTTGGCTTTTTGTGATTATGTCACTTGTCTTAATAATATGCTTTTGTCTCTCCTTTAATTATATATATATATAAATTAACAATTCGCAAAGTGAGGCGCGCGATGCCCTCACTTCAATGTTTTTTTTTTATTTTGTGGCTGGCTTGGTCGCGTCTGCCTTCGCGTCTAGACGCGGATTTAGACTAGTCCAGTGCTGGCTAATTTTTTTTTTTTTGATAGATAATGTTGAATTATTAATATGAGTTATTTATATTCTTATTTTTATGTTGTATATTACTGATCAATACCTCGATTACCAACTAGTTAGGTNGGGGGGGGGGGGGGGGCTTGAAACTTTTTATGTTTGTTAGCTAACTTGTAAGCTAAATTTTTTGTGAACTTACCGATTGAATGTTAGCAAATATGAAAGGAAAAGACGTCAATTGACTTCGGTGGCGTGGAAAGCGTATTGTTTGTAAATATGCATTTAGTGTTCAAATTCTAAGGAGTGTATCAGTGTTTGGGATTTGCTTTACATGGTATGGTACCAGTCAGGGGTGAAGCTACAGTGTAGCACTGACCACCCTTTATTAAAAAATTACATTGTATACAAACAACAACTACCCAGTATAGTTTCACAGAGTGAGGTCTGGGGAGGGTAGTACGTACGCAGGCCTTACCCCTGCCAGAAAGGGCAGAGAAGATGTTTCCAGTCGACCCTCGGCTCAAGAAAAGGAAAAGAAAAAACAAAAACAAAACAAAAACAAGACAAAAACAACAGGGCATTAGTAACTCCATCAGATATCAGCTAAATAATTATGTAAACATAGACCATAAATAGCATGGCATTCAAAAGGACAAGATACAC